>CM059814.1:77504718-77519718 GCA_030435695.1 Brachymystax lenok tsinlingensis
TATTCTATAACTACAGATAAATGTCTTCTGGAAAACATGACAAACTGTCATGCGTAAAAATCATTTATTTTTCTACCCATATCATAAATAAATAATTTACATCATCAATCTATCAATATTCAAAATATTTCAATTGACGGTCTATTTCTTTATCTTGTTTACAAGTAATCTCAGTATGTAGGCTATCGGCCTGATAAGGATCCTCATATATAGCTATATGGTGGTGTTATCTATCGGCCAGACACACAAGCTCAGCTCCTATGACATCTCTCCATGCATCCAGGGGAGAAAATAAAATCCACTCTGTCTGAATAGCTCAACTACAGCATTCCCAAAGGGAGAGAGAGCTATTGAAGGCATCTGATGACGATAAAATGTAAATAGGGGGGGCAACTCCGTGATCACAATGGCATATTCAAAAAATATGATAGAATCAAGATAGTCGAATTTCTACTTGCTCAGTCAGACTATAATATGTGCACACTGCACACCAAATCGGCACTGAGGGGGAAGCGACTAAAATAACGTTAATTATTTTTGTATTGAGAGTGTGTGAAGTTGCTTGCTGCTGTTGCATGTAGGGAATTTGAAAAGATTTTTGTTTCTGACAAATGCACACGTCAATCATCAGGTGTGTGTTTGTCAGAAAACACTTACTTGAATGGAGTGTTTTAAAGTAATCCAAACTTTTGTTTACTGGAACAGGTGGGAACTGGTGCTCAGAGGCAAGAAAAGAAGCAAGAACATTCTGAATCTCCTAAAAACTACAGTGAAAAGGGGGACCTACTTTCACTCCTATCTTTTGTTATTCAGAACAACAACAAGCTTGAAGCTACTCTTGTAAGCATCAATGACTCTCCTTGTATTGATTGTACAAAATCAATACGCATCATTTAATAAGGAAAAGAGCCACATAAAGGGAGACATTTCACAAGTATAAGCAAAATGCATACGCATTTGATAAGGCCACATTGTACAACAACAGAGACTGAAAATCCCAAGGATAAAACCAAATGCAAAGCATTCCCGTGTAAGAAACGATCTCGGGACGCAGACATGTGGTAATGCTGGATTTACTTGTGCACGGGGTGTATTGTAGTCTACAGTCCACAAAAGGGAAAGGAACAAACGTATATTCCTTACGAAAAGCGATCCACGACATGGCTCAATAAGTCCAACATGTAACACAGTTCGGTGGGTGGACAAACAGTTGACAATAATAGAGTGACAAACGTATCCTTCACCGCTGTTTGCTCCACACAAGCACTTCATATTGCTAATAATAAAATAAATGACACGAGACACACCACCGATCAATATCACCATCTTAGCGCACATGCCATCTTATTTGGTTATAATAAATTAGTACACTAAGCTATTACAGCCTGTTCACTGCGAATTGTCCACCCATGTTCTGTTTCATATTCTTGTCAGTTGCCAACGGTGTGGGACACTAATCATTCCCTACTAAAAGGGGACTATGCTTCGAGAGAAAGTAGATAGACACTATAACAAATCATTTGGGTACAACGCGAGAACTAAACATACCAAAAACGTTTAGACATTTAAAAATGAATTACACCAATGCCATAATATACTCAGAAGTGTGAGAGTCTAAGCAATGTGTAGCATAAGGAACAAACACTTGCTGAAGAAAATGCTCAAACAACTAAATATACAGGTACGTCAACTACAAATAAAATCAGTCCTCATCTAACGGGTTTGTCTAGGTGGAAAATAAGGGACTTAGCGACTGAACCGTTATATGGACAGGGAAACTTTCTGATATTCCTCCCACTGCTACTCAGTCTTATCGCACAACGATAAACTCTCAACTTATTACAACTTCCATCAAATCGTCTCTGTAAAAATTACGAAATGAGCAAAGACGTTGTGCTCCTAATTTCACAATGAAGGATATACAGTCCCGCCTGTGTACAGTACAATACTGGCACATTACGCATTCTTTCCCAGTTAGAAGTGTCCCTTTACTCCCTAATAGACGAGAGGAGAACAGAACACGCATTTGGCAATTCGTAGCCAGCCCCTCTGAACAACAGTCACAGTGACAACATTACAACTCTAGATCCACAACAAACATATTCCGCAAATGACAGTTTGTTATTTTCATGTCTTTTCTTACCGTTTTTCCTTCTTGGATTGGCTTGTTTTCGCCTCTTACACCTGGGGCCATCCGCCATGATCTCGTGCTTCATTGATAAGAGTGGATCAGATGGCAGCTCGCATGGACTCGACTCCTTGAATCAGCAGCAGTAGCAGCAGGCTCAATATCTAACAACCAAACACAGGCAGAAACAATGTGGGTACACTGGACTGACTGGGAGAAACCCATTTAAATATCAGGCGCCAAATAAAACAGAAAATAATATTAAACCCAACTAATATACAAAACATTTATTTTATACCTATGCTAAAGTACGATAAGGGGTCGATCAATGTATTGTTGATCTGTATAATGCCAGTGATCGGGATGATGGTAAGTGGAAGTGAACGTTGACGACGGGGAAGGAAAGGAGGCAGAGAAAGGGGCAGAAAGGGAGTTACACCTTCAGTGTGAGGCATAATTCACAAGGACTAGCCGTACTGGGTTAAGAATGCGTTTTACATTGTGTTAATTCAAATAAGAAAAGGTTTACCGTTGCTCCTTTTTTTATGTTCTGCTTCGATATAAAAATAACTGGTACATCGCAAACAGTAGGCCTACATTGATTCATCTGGGTTCGTGTTTTTTTAACCTACTTTTTTTTTTAAATTGAGAGTAACCTATATTGATGATGACACAATGTTAAAGTTATGAGTTCAACGATAGGCTTTGTGTCAAATGTAAATATCAGAAGGTAGAAAGAAGAGAAGTTTCACTCCGCTAGGCAATATATCACTTACAACAACAAAACAATAAAAAATAAAGATGAAACAAAACGCTATGTTGTGAAATACGTAGGCCTGAATGCCTAAATGTAATAGTACTCCATTATTAATTTACGAAAATTACAAAATGTGTTAATTTAAGATACATTTTAGACAGCATGCATAGTTCACGTTTTAGGCCTATCATGCTGAAAAACGTACATCAATAAGTAAAAACTGACAAAACATGAAAACATTCATGCTTTCAATGGACTAATCGAGCAAAATGAGTGGGTTAATTTCTGCCATTGGATTGTATTACTATGGGGAACGACCCACGACAGGAAAAACAAATAAACACACAAGAACTAACGAATATCACAAAATGATGTGTCAACAAAAATACAATTATCCAGACAGGATATGAAACATATTATAGCTATCTGAACAAAATAATGTAAATGACGTTGATATGATAAGCAAATATTTACCATATTGTGAGACAGACAACTTCTACTCTACGAAACCAAAGGATACAGAAAGACACTTAACAAAAACGATACAAAAGGGTGCGTGCATGGCTCGGTGAAACTGAATCCAAAACTGAAGAAGACCCGAGCTTATTTTTTTTTCATGGTTTTTCGGCTCAAAGAGCAGGCTTTTCATCAAATTCTACAAAACTGCATATTCTCTGTTGGAACGCACTGCAAGCCTAGATACTTAAAGCGCACCGCTCCCTCATCCACCTGTGCAGGTAGAGAAAGTTTAAAGTGAACGCAATACTATAGCACCAAAGCCCCTACAAAAGTCGCAATCTCTAAAATTATAAATGAACCATTGTATAAAGGTTATTAGTCGAGGTAAAGAAATAGACACATACCTGATTTCGTATAGTAGTATCTTTTCGGTTGACTTCGGTTGTAATGATAACACGAGACTGCAGCGGTAAGCAATTGTGGAGAGAAATGTGCAGGGATCCTTGCAATGATAATAAAGCCTTAGAAATAGTGGTTCGGAAGGACCGTTATTCCTGCTAGGGCAGGTTAGGACTGATCTCTTTCAGACACTCCAGGAAACAAACCTGGGGACGGACTGACGTGTTACGCCTCTTCTAATGACATTTTTCCTTTTTCTTTTCTATAATACAGAGGAGAGGAGAGAACCAACCCTGGGACACGCGCCACCTATCTTCACGGGAGGGGATAATTGAGCAGGACCAAACGTGAGCATCTTTTGCTAAACGTGATACGTTTTTCTCTCTCACCGGCTGTTTGATCCGAGTGAAATGAACTGTGACTGTCGGACTATGACTACCATGTATAGCAGCCGAAGAAGCAAGAATATTATCCCGCAGAAGAAAAGTTGGAACCCTCTCTTATTCAACCCACATGACCACAACTGAAAGGGGGAAAACGGACCAAAATGATAGCGTTGGAAGTTTGACTGACTCTCACACATAGCAGGGATGAAAATACAAGGGTTGCAGAGTGTTAAGGAAGTGAGCATCAGCGGTTTAGGTTGTTAATGTTTTATATTTGTAAACGTTTATTTATTTGCCTCTATGGACGTGCGTTTATTTTTACTATCGCAATAACCACTACGAGTGGAGCATGTATAACGGCGCATGCCCCATGCATCTACAAGAGCGACAGAGATGTGTATATTGAGATGCTTCTCGCACGTGCCAGGTGGTGTCAGGTGCGTACAGGTACTTCAGTTGAAGTTTTCCCGGTGTGTTTTCAACAAAGTCATCACTCTGACCAGGATTGAAAGACGTCAAGTGTGTACTTTATTCATTTTTTTTCACAGGTGTTATTCAAGGTGATATCGACGAAAATATTTAATACGACATGGCTATTACTCCAATTACTGTTTCTCTATTTGATGTATTGATGCATTTCCTTGTGATGCTGCTGTTTCAATTTCTGTCTGTCTCTCGCTATAGATGGAGAGGAAGGCTCCACCTTTGCAACGCTGTGATTGGATATGTAAATAAAGTATTATATTTTCTGTCCTGTCCTATGCAGTTATCAACTGTACGGATAATTAAATCATCAATCAAGATGCTCGACTGTTTGATGCCTTTGTCCAAAGCCAATCAAATTCCAGAGAACTCGGAAGCACAGCTCGTGAGGAAAAGGTGCTCAACATCTGGCATTAAATATTCCAAAAGGCGGTCGATATAGACAACACAGCTGAAAAAATATTTTCAATATTTTTATCTGCAAATAATTTTAATGAATTATATATAATTGTACTAATTATGATTACGATTATTATTACAAATATTAATATAATGTTGTATTTGTAATATTATGATTATTATGTTTATTAATACACGTACAGTATTGTATTTATTTACAGCCTACTACACTATTTATGTTGCACAGTTTTATTTTCATTAGCTAGTTATGTACAAAATAACTTTGTTGTCATTTATGCAGCTGTTATTGGTCGCAGCCTGGTGATAGAGCGTTACAGACTTGAAGAAGGGGACCCGCTTTACTGCAGCTGGTAGGTAGGCTACTCCTAACTCAAGTTTTGCAGCTCCGCGGAGTTATCTGCTTTGTGTGTTAATGTTATGTACAGCATGTGCGTGAAATGAAGACTGATGTAGGCGTGTGATTCGCTTCCGACTTTGACAGCAAATAATAGCCTACAATTGCATGCCAGATAAAGACGCAAAGTCATTCATTTTAAGTGCGCACTGAATGTATGTCAAGCAAGTGCAGGGTCTCTGTCTGACTTGCCAAATCCCCCTGTGCTGCGGCTCGGTGTCCCTGCTCATTCATCCCCGCGCGCCCTGAGTGACACCGCTCCTTGCTTTCAGCTTGAATATTTTATACAAACATATACAGCGTGAAAAGGGATTACCGACGATAGTTGACCTATAGGGGGACTTTAGGGTTAATGAATCTGTTAATTTAATTGAGAGGAAACACAACACACTCTTGTGGCTCTAGAAAGCAAGTGTCTTTATTTTTACGTGCCAGGTTTGCTGGTATGAATTATATCAATATAGCAAATACATGCCCTTTGTCAGTTTTATCATTACTTATGTATTTAGCAAGGAATCAAATATGAGCGTTTTATGAAGCAGTGGATGCATAAAGGCTATGTCCATTTCAACTAGGTTGACATTTAAATGATCATATGGTGCAACAATAAAACTATATAGCTTATATCCTATGCATCACAAAAGCAGTATTGGCCTATGGTTTATAACATAGTGTTGCAGTACAGAATACACCATGGAATCAGTAATGATCCTGGTATTTAACCTGGTAGATATTCAACCAGTCAACTGGTTTACACACCTGTCAGGTATAAGGATTCTAGTGTTAAAATACACTGCATTTATATTTTTAAACAAGTGAGGATGACAAAATATGTAAAAGTAATTACTGACCGTTTAGGGTCCCGAAATCACCCTCATCAGGTGGAACATATTTTGCAAGAAAAGGGGAAAGGTTGAGAATGATGAGTCAATCCAAGCCTTTTTTCTGCCACACTTTGAATGCAGAGAACAGATAGTGACTCCGTTCAGTTTATAGACTACACTGCTGAAGCCCACTACCGTTCATGATTATATCAGGCACCAGATGTTACTTCTCACATGCTATAACAGTATCATAAGCATCATACGTCATTTTCGTTGTATACTAATAAGATGTTTTATCTGACCATAACACATTGGCAAGATAACTTGACAGTAAAAAGTAAAGCAGTTACACAAATCATAGTCTATTGTATGATTACAAACCAGCCACAAAATGATTATATTTTCCAAAGATACATCATTTCTGTTGTCCTCCCCATACAGTCCCATGGAAACACAGCTATCTTTGGATTCCAACTCCCTGCAGGACTACTGTTCAGGGCTGAGAAAGGAGCGGCGGCGATCATTATGGAATTGCTCCCTAGAAATGTTACATCGATTGCTAAAATTTTGGAGGAGGAGGAGGAAGAGGAGGAGAATGCACAGGTGGTGGTAGGGAAAGAATGGAATGGCATGGAATCCCCAAACTAAATAAGACAGCGAGGGGTCAGGGGGGATGAGTGGAGGAGGAGGAGAACAGGACTGTGTCATTTCCTGTACATGAGAACATACCCCAAAGATACTCTACATTTCACTGTTTTAATGTCTCCCCTGAATAATTTCACATACCACAAGTATGGTATATGATACATTATGTTAAGTAAGATTTATGTTGAAGATAATTCAATGTCTTACACAAGGTATGACTACTTTTACGACTACTTATATCCTGTATACCGCTGACAGATTCTTACAACGATGGTGAGTATACAGTATGTCTGAGGCCTTAAACATACAGTTGACAGCCTTTTAGAGGTGTTCGGTATACAATACAATGTATAGGGGCTTAAATGATAATGCTGTGACATAAAGCATCTTCACCAGATCACATCTATCCCTCTAGTTTGTTTGTAACTCTCCCTCTCTCTCCCTACACCACAATGACAACAACAATATCGACTGTAGATCTCTCTATGGGACCCGTTCTGTGATATTCTGATTCCACTGCTATGAATAGCTGTAGATATATGCCATTTTAAACTCCGCTGTTGCTCGCAGTGTACAGAGTAAAGAACATGTGCGTTTGATGGACAATTAGAGAACAGAGGTGACCGTGTGTGTATGTGTGATCTTTGAGGAGAAGTCTCAAAAACGCAACATGAATTTGGTTTACATTCGCTACAGGCCTTACAGGCAAACGAGCACTTCTCCTTTGCTTGTGCTTTTCTCAAAAACACTTCAGATGTTTCTCAGTGTATATAAAAGAAAGTGAGACAGAGAGAGAGAGAGGAGAGAGAGATCACAAAGTAACAGAACAGATTTCTTAGAAACAAAAAGCTTACATCAGAAACGTATAGATTTTTCTTCTGTTGGTTGCTCTTGTTAAAATCAAGTGTATGGTGATTGAGACTGCGAATGACAACTTATTCATTTGCACAGCTCAATAAGAGACAGATCAGATGTTCTGCTTTACTTTGTATCTTTCCTGTGGAAAGAGGTCAGGTCCCCAGTGGCCAGAAAAGTAACAGATTGCTGGCGGGAGGCTATGAGGGACTCAGAAAGACCAGCATTTCTATTTTAATATTTTGATTGTCCCTCTTTGTGAAGCATATATACCAAGAAGGGATAAAGACAGAAAACACAGTAAATTAATGTTTGGCATGGACAAAAGTTTGTCCTCTTTTACCTAAAGGTAAGCTGTTCAGGAAAACCGGAAAACGTATTTCACTCTCGTCTCTAAAGATGACTTATCGCTCCCTGGAATTAATAAATGAGGGTGGCTATGATGCGTTATTAATAAAACATTTGAATAATTGTTGTATCTCTAATCTATACCTACATTTGCATATCAGCCTTTTAATGTCTGCTTCCATATATAACGCTAGCTACTTCCTCTTAAGACAAAGAAATATAATTAATATAACTAACTTATATCCTCAAACCAAACCATGTCTACTCTCTCTCTCTCTCTCTCTCTCTCTCTCTCTCTCTCTCTCTCTCTCTCTCTCTCTCTCTCTCTCTCTCTCTCTCTCTCTCTCTCTCTCTCTCTCTCTCTCTCTCTCTCTCTCTCTCTCTCTCTCTCTCTCTCTCTCTCTCTCTCTCTCTCTCTCTCTCTCTCACTCTCACTCTCACTCCCAGCAATGTCAATGCAGTGTGTTCATTTACACTAACCTGGTGCATAGCAAGGGTAATATGTCATGGAGAAAAACCCAATAAACTCAATTTGATGAGGCTGAAGTAACAATGCAGAAAATGACATGTAATTCTCCCCACCCTCCCAACTACCAGCCACTGTTTATTTAATGGAATTATGGTGGGACAATGATCAGGTTCAGTCCTCCTAAGAGAGGGGGTTACTTTGACTCTCAAATGACCAGGATGTAAAATAGTAAAGAATACTTTAGTCATTGTGAGTTGTAACACTGTCTATCTTAACATTGTGATTTATTTTCATAATAATCACAGTGAAGCTGCTTGTCACTGCAAGGTAGGTAAGGAGTGTTCACTGTTTTTTATTTTACTAGGCATGTCAGGTAAGAACAAATTCTTATTTACAATGACGGCCTACCCCGGCCAAACCCTCCCCTAACCCGGACAACGCTGGGCCAATTGCGCACCAGCCTATGGGACTTCCGATCACGGCCGGTTGTGATCACACCTCGTGCCCTGCGATGCAGTACCTTAGACCGCTGCGCCACTCAGGAGCGCCACAGTTAACAGGTATACCTGTAATGGTTTCTCCTACACTGGGACACTTAAACAGTTTAGGCAAATAAAGGTGTAGATATAGTCTTGTTTCACTTTCGTCAAGAAAAATTACAATTGCTATTATAATACTCTGTCAAACAATACATACTGTATCAATATGTGAGTCAAGCTTTCTATCAGATGTAACTGTCCTGTATATAGAGCACATCAATACAGGAGCACTGTCAAATATCAGGGTTATAGAACTATAATGAACAAATGACTATTGTGATGTGATCATTCTCTCTCTCTCTCTCTCTCTCTCTCTCTCTCTCTCTCTCTCTCTCTCTCTCGCTCTCTCTCTCGCTCTCTAAAGCGCTGGTCTGGTGCCCTCTCACTCTCACCTCTCACTGCAGTCTTTTTGGCACTTCCATAAATAGAGAGAAATTGAAGGGAGTTGATTCCTCTTTGATCCTGGTGCTTGTTGTCAAAGCGCCTGGGATTGAAGAGACTGTTGGCCACAATTGACTGCGACAATTAGGAGATGATCAGAGCCCTGGAGTGGAGCACTTAAAGGGTAATTTACATGTCAGTTTGTTGAATAAAAAAAAAGAAGAGGGCCGAAAAAAGATATTCAGCTCAGATTTTTTCTTTTATTTATTTTTTCTTCTATGCCCGCCTTGTAAACTGTAATTTGTCCTCTTGCTAAGGAAAAATCTGGCAGAGGAGCTGGATTCTCATTACCATTTGAAAAGAAGCAATCATGGGGCCACTGCTGAGCCTATTGTCCAGTGAAAATGCTGATTTGCAGGCAGTGAGTGAGGGGAAACCTTCTGCTGAGGTAAACTCCTACAGTAGCATCCTAATGGTCTCTTCTCTCTTCTTCTGAGGTAACTCCTATAGTAGCATCCTAATGGTCTCTTCTCCCTTCTTCTGAGGTTTCTATTCTAAACACCTTCAACCCCCACACTGCCTGTCCCATTATTGGGATGTTTTATAACTAGGGGAAGACAGTGGACTCTAGGCAACCTCCTGGTCAGTGGAAAAGAAGAGAGGAGGGACGGAGGGATAGAGGGAGGGGGAGGGTGGCGTAAAGCTAGCAGCAGGTTGATAGGATAATACCCGTCATCTGTTGCCTAGGATCATTCCTATTGCGCCCACCCCTGCGCCTGGTCGCTCCCTTTACTTCATTTCTCCTGACTGCCATGTCAAGTCCGCTACCGCTCTTTTGTCTGTTCGTCTGTCTGGGCTTGTAAACTCAGTGGGACAATACAGGGACTACGGAGAGAAGGGGGAAGGTCTTTGAGGTGTTTTTGTCCGGCCAGGTCTCCCTGTTAGAATAATCTCTCCCACAATAATCTAACTCCCCTCTTTTTCTACTGTAAATGAACTAATCCAGATTAGCTTCTTTCCTGTCAACATATAAACACATCCCTAATCTAAATATGTCTAATGCCCATAGAAGTGTAAATGAGTAAAATGTGTAACAGAATCTATACTGAAAAAATATATAAATATAAAATATAAGCGCAACATTGAACAATTTCATTGATTTTACTGAGTTACAGTTAATATGAGGAAATCAGTAAATTGAAATAAATTCATTAGGCCCTAATCTATGGGTTTCACATGACTGGGAATACAGATATGTATCTGTTGGTCACAGATAACCCCCCAAAATGGGCTAATGCTCGCCGACACAATGCCATACTCATCGTCTGCGATTGTGAGGCCGGTTGGACCTACTGCCAAAATTTCTAAAACGACGTTGGAAGTGGCTTATGGTAGAGAAATTAACATTAAATTCTCTGGCAACAGCTCTGGTGGACTTTCCTGTAATCAGCATGCCAATTGCACGCTCCCTCAAAACTTGAGACATCTGTGGCATTGTGCTGTGTGACAAAACTGCACATTTTAGAGTGGTCTTTTATTGTCCCCAGCACAAGGTGCACCCGTGTAATGATCATGCTGTTTAATCAGTTTATTGGTATGCCACACATGTCAGGTGGATGGATTATCTTGGCAAAGGAGAAATACTCCCACTAACAGGGATGTAAACAAATTTGTGCACAACATTTGAGAGAAAAAGTAGTTTACTAAACCCAGGAAAATCAGATTAATTAATCTCTCTGCTCTGGAAATTAAACACGGCTGAATTAGGAATATAGAGACAGGTGGAGGTGAGATTACAGATGACAGATTTCCCCAGATTGGGAATATATGCCCAGTCATTCCGTTCACACTCAAACAACCATACAGTATGGATCTACACAAACAGACACAATAATAAAGACATGCATGAAAAAAAATATCACAATTTGTAATGCATTTATTCCTGAAACACCCCCATTTATGTTTAAGTGTTTAAACTCTTAAATCCTCACCACTTAATTATGTTGTTAATAATGGACTGGCTATGTTTAATGCTATATTCTAAACAGGCAAGATGGTATTTGGTAAAACACACACACACAAACACACACACACCTCCTACACCTTCCTTTGCCTTATTATCACTTAAGTCTTCTTTTCCATCAATGCAAAGGTGACAAACAGAGAGCAAAGTACACACACACACACACACACACACACACACACACACACACACACACACACACACACACACACACACACACACACACACACACACACACACACACACACACACAGGGTAATGAGAGGTGGAGACACACAGACCGACGTGTGTGTCTGTGTGTGTTTGAGTCTTCGCCTTGTTCCGTCGGAGTAGACACAGAGAGGCGCTGGCAAATCTGGATCAAACCTCAGCCACAGCAGGAGGTGTAGGTCTCCCAGGTAATGGTTAAATGACGAGCAGATGAACTGTCATCCTATTGATTTAAGTGTTTTGTTCCAGCCAGTCACTATTAACTTTGACTTGTTTTGTCCCTTATATTCACAGTGAGTTACTGAATGAATAGGTGGGTGTAACAAAATACCAGGAATTCAAAGACTCTTTTGTTTGTTTGATGTGTGCAATGACAGACAAATAGAGGTGTTTCCTTTATGTAAATGGTTATGTCTGTACTCTGTGCATTGGGCCTTTCTGCTTTCGTTGAATATATACTATATCGGTTGTCGAAGCATTAAACTATATAAACTAATATCCATTTAATAAAACAACAATAATGGTAGCCTTTTTATAATCTCCATACCATCTGCTAAAGGTTAACTATTTATACTGACCTGGCCTGATCTTTGACACCACTGACCTGACCTGATCTTTGACACTGGGGCTAATCAGCTGTCCCGACACTTGTTTTGCAAAGTTGTTTCCAAATACAGGTGAGTTGTGGGTGGCTCAAACCTTTTCTCACCCCTATGTTCACCTCTTTGACCACTTCGACATGTTTTCCCGCAACCCAGCGTACAAGTCTAAGCCACGGTATAAGACAGTCCTCAGTAGCCTGGTCTAAAGGACAGGACCAGGGCCTGAGCTTGTGGGTTTTGAGGCCTGTGGCCTTGAACCATGAGCATGACCTGGTCACTGGAAAACACTGTTAGAATCCCCCCTCTCTTTTCTCGCCATCTCACCCCCTCTCTCTCTAACTCATCATCATAATGAACAAATGACTATTGTGATGTGATCATTCTCTCTCTCTCTCTCTCTCTCTCTCTCTCTCTCTCTCTCTCTCTCTCTCTCTCTCTCTCTCTCTCTCTCTCTCTCTCTCTCTCTCTCTCTCTCTCTCTCTCTCTCTCTCTCTCTCCTTCTTTCGCCCTCTCTCTCACACCCCCTCTCTCTCATCACCCGCATCCCTCTCTCACCCCCATCCTTTCCCTCCTCCCTCACTCCCCCTCTCCCTATTTCCCTCTCTCCTGTTGGTTTAGCTCTATCCTTTCAAATAGGTGTTTGTACTTCAAACAGTGTCACGAATTTGCGTTTGATCCTCTGCCAGCGATGGCATGGTCCACGGATATTACGGTTTACTGTCTGACCTGAAGCGTTTTTTTAAGGTGGAATACTCTATACATTTCTATTAATGTTCTGGAAAAAGATAAATACCTTAATTTTGGCAGATAATTTACATAAAAACGTATTTGTTGTATTTCAGTGTGCAACAAAAACATTATAGTTTCACTACCTATGAAGTGTCAATGGGTCTTTGAATATACAGTTGAAGTCGGAAGTTTACATACACCTTAGCCAAATACATTTAAACTAAGTTTTTCCACAATTCCTGACATTTAATCCTAGTAAAAATTCTTAGGTCTTAGGTCAGTTAGGATCCCCACTTTATTTTAAGAATGTAAAATGTCACAATAATAGTGGAGAGAATGATTTATTTCCGCTTTTATTTATTTCATCAAGTTTACATACACTCAATTAGTATTTGGTAGCATTGCCCTAAAATTGTTGAACTTGGGTCAAACGTTTTGGGTAGCCTTCCACAAGCTTCCCACAATAAGTTGGGTGAATTTTGGCCCATTCCTCCTGACAGAGCTGGTGTAACTGAGTCAGGTTTGTAGGCCTCCATGCTCACACACGCTTTTTCACTTCTGCCCAGGGCTTTGTAATGGCCATTCCAATACCTTGCCTTGGTTGTCCTTAAGCCATTTTGCCACAACTTTGGAAGTATACTTGGGGTCATTGTCCATTTGGAAGACCCATTTGCAACCAAGCTTTAACTTCCTGACAGATGTCTTGAGATGTTGCTTTAATATATCCACATAATTTTCCTTCCTCATGATGCCATCTATTTTGTGAAGTGCACCAGTAACCTCCTGCAGAAAAGCACCCCCACAACATGATGCTGCCACCCCCGTGCTTCACGGTTGGGATGGTGTTCTTCGGCTTGCAAGCCTCCCCCTTTTTACCTCCAAACATAACAATGGTCATTATGGCCGAGCAGTTCTATTTTTGACCAGAGGACATTTTTCCAAAAAGTACGATCTTTGTCCCCATGTGCAGTTGCAAACCGTAGTCTGGCTTTTTTATGGCGGTTTTGGAGCAGTGGCTTCTTCGTTGCTGAACGGCCTTTCAGGTTATGTCGATATAGGACTCGTTTTACTGTGGATATAGATACTTTTGTACCTGTTTCCTCCAGCGTTCCTCTTCTCAAGGTCCTTTGTTGTTGTTCTGGTATTGATTTGCACTTTTCGCACCAAAGTACGTTCATCTCTAGGAGACGTCTCCTTCCTGAGCGGTATGATGGCTGTGTGGTCCCATGGTGTTTATACTTGCGTACTATTGTTTGTACAGATGAACGTGGTACCTTCAGGCATTTGGAAATTGCTCCCAAGGATGAACCAGACTTGTGGAGGTCTACAATTTTTTTTATGAGGTCTTGGTTGATTTCTTTTGATTTTCCCATGATGTCAAGCAAATAGGCACTGAGTTTGAAGGTAGGCCTTGAAATACATCCACAGGTACACCTCCAATTGTCTCAAATTATGTCAATTAGCCTATCAGAAGCTTCTAAAGCCATGACATAATTTTCTGGAATTTGTCAAGCTGTTTGAAGGCACAGTCAACTTAGTGTCTGTAAACTTCTGACCCACTGGAATTGTGATACAGTGAATTACAGTTGAAGTCGGAAGTTTACATACACTTAGGTCGGAGTCATAAAAACTTGTTTTTCAACTACTCCACAAATGTCTTGTTAACAAACTATAGTTTTGGCAAGTCGGTTAGGACATCTACGTTGTGCATGACACAAGTACTTTTTCCAACAATTGTTTACAGACAGACTATTTCACTTATAATTCACTGTATCACAATTCCAGTGGGTCAGAAGTTTACATACACTAAGTTAACTGTGCCTTTAAACAGCTTGGAAAATTCCAGAAAATGATGTCATGTACATGTCCTAACCGACTTGCCAAAACTATAGTTTGTTAACAAGAAATGTGTGGAGTGGTAAACTGTAAACTTCCGACTTCAACTGTAT
>CM059814.1:77524718-77649718 GCA_030435695.1 Brachymystax lenok tsinlingensis
GTGTGATCACATGACAAGCCAGGTCTCTGGGAGAAAAACAGGACTGTGTCTCAGTCAGGAAGGAAGTGAATGCAAGGAATGATAATAAAACACTATCAATTATAACAGCACACCTATGTAAATCAACTGTTTAAGCCCCTGTCTATGTCTCATCACGTCCAACCATTGTTGTGAGATTTCATTACTGAAATATTTATTTAATGCAGTAGAAATTGCGGGTTTCACTAAAATTGCAGTGTTTAAAAACTCGGAGAAAAGCAGTATTGTCACACAAGACTATACAGTGTTTGCCTTGTTGTTAAGGAAATCCCACACATACTGTATCTATCACAAAAAAACCTGACAAATGTTCCCGAAAATATAATCTGAACGTCACCGCGCTCACGCTCCGTGTTGACGGCGGCTGATCTCTCACAAGGTATCAAAATATTGGATTTGGCCTTTTCACAACAACATAGGAACCTGAATGCTACAGTAACTCGGCAACACAAGAAATGGGATAAGGGCTTGATCTCCGCTCGGAGAGAGAGAGAGAGAGAGAGAGAGAGAGAGAGAAAGAGAGAGAGAGAGAGAGAGAGGAAAGGAGGGGGGGTATTCCTGACAGTTCAGAACCGAATGAAATCAGAGGGATTAAGGTTACCTGTAAAGAGCTGTCAGGTAGATTTACAGGGCCTGCTGAGAAGTCCAGCAGGAGGGTCTCAATAAATGCTGGCTTCCCGTTGCTAACAGCCAGTCAAACGAAAAGAAAACGCTCTCATACACACACACACGGACACAGAGCACACACACAGCCACCACCCACTTTAATATCTGCCTTAATGGGGGGGGGACGACAGCTGCCTTGATCCAGGGAAAATACACACATTTCAGGCAGAGAACACTGACATACAGGATTGGTCTCCAACGTACACAGCAACATGACCTACAGGATTGGTCTCCAACGTACACAGCAACACGGCCCAGAACTTGTCCCCCAGGAACCCCTGCTTTGCTAGATCCAAGCCCTGGCCTGGCCATGGAGGCACAGCTGCAGTATAAGCAATCATTCAACGCCACCAGATAGCTGCACCATATCACTGTCATATGGGATATCTTCTTCCATGGGCTTTCAAGAGCTGCAATGAACATTTAGTAGAACTTTCAATTCAAAGGCATTGCGGTATTCAACGTTTTTTACTAGCTAAACACACAGTCTAGTACTTATATTCAAGATACAAGGTAGCAAACAAAAGTGGACTAAACTGTGAATCATGGATTGTTATGTCAAGTGTACAGCTAAGACACATGCACACATCCATGGTCCTCGTGAGGAACTGTACATCTGAGAGCAAAAGTGACTAAAGTTTCCTCCCACTAATCTTTGCATATCTTGAACTGATATTTTCCGTGAGTCTTTGCTATATGAGTCTTTGCTATATGATTCTTTGCTATATGAGTCTTTGCTATATGAGTCTTTGCTGTATGAGTCTTTGCTATATGAGTCTTTGCTATATGAGTCTTTGCTGTATGAGTCTTTGCTATATGAATCGTTGCTATATGAGTCTTTGCTATATGAGTCTTTGCTAAATGAGTCTTTGCTATATGAGTCTTTGCTATATGAGTCTTTGCTAAACAAGTCTTTGCTATATGAGTCTGCTGTATGAGTCTTTGCTATATGAATCTTTGCTATATGAGTATTTGCTGTATGAGTCTTTGCTATATGAGTCTTTGCTAAATGAGTCTTTGCTATATGAGTCTTTGCTATATGAGTCTTTGCTAAACAAGTCTTTGCTATATGAGTTTTTACTGTATGAGTCTTTGCTGTATGAGTCTTTGCTATATGAGTCTTTGCTAAATGAGTCTTTGCCAAATGAGTCTTTGCTATATGAGTCTTTGCTATATATGTCTATGCTATATGAGTCTTTGCTATACGAGTCTTTGCTATATGAGTCTTTGCTATATGAGTCTTTGCTATATGAGTCTTTGCTAAATGAGTCTTTGCCATATGAGTCTTTGTTATGTCAGTCTTTGCTATATACATCTTTGATATATAAGTCTTTGCTATATGAGTCTTTGCTATATGAGTCTTAAGTAAATGAGTCTTTGCTATATGAGTCTTTGCTATATGAGTCTTTGCTATATAAGTCTTTGCTATCTTGAACTGATGCTCAGGACATTCATAACTTTCTGTTGGCCATCATGGACAGAGTTTTGAAAAGTAATTATTTGCAGCTAATCAGGTATGCAGGGTTATCTCCTGAGTAAAGCGAAGGCTTTTGAAAACGTTTTGCTACACAAGGAGGTCAACCCCCACGCTAGCAGTCTGCACAGATATTTCAAGATATTTTCCCCAATGTAAAATAGATTTAACATATGGTAGCCCCAAAGGGCAAGGTAGCTGTTAAGATGTAACATAAATGGCAATGTACAGTATTTGTTAATATAATGCTGTAGTATAATTTTAATACTTATATCATTAGGTTATTGTTGGCAGTTCAATCTAGTTCTCCTTTAGAGAAAAAGGTGCTATCTAGAACCTAAAAGGGTTCTTTGGCTGTCCCCATATGAGAACCCTTTCAAGAACCCTTTTATGTTCCAGGTAGAACTCTTTTGGTTCCAGGTAGAACCCTTTGGGATTCCCTCTGCGGGAAAAGGTTCTACATGGAAGCCAAAAGTGTTGCTACCTGGAACTAAAAACGGGGTTCTACCTGGAACCAAAAATTATTCTCCCATGGGGCCAGCCGAAGAACCCTTTTGGAACCCTTTTTTCTAAGAGTGTAGTGTGTACACTGCCATAGTATTTTCCATAAGAACAGGGGTGAATTGCATCGTGCAAAATAAAATAAATCTCATTGCTATGACCTGTCAGCTAGTGTCAGTTACAGCCAGTCCTTCAAGACCACTCAGAGGCTATGTGAAGTGGTTCAGATCTCCTTTGGTGTGTGGCTAACTTCACCTCCACTATATGCTGTCTTCCTCATGAAGCCATATTTCCTCATAACATCTGAGTTATGGCTTGCTGAATTCTGCTTCCTAAATGCCACCCTATTCCTCCCCATGGTGTCTGGTCAAAAGTAGTGCGCTATATAGTGAATAGGGTGCCATTTGGGACTACATCAAAAAGCCATTAAAGCTCTGAGCAATGGATTAAAAGGTATTTGCTTATTTTAGGCATCAAGGGTATGAACCCAACCATTTCTGAGTCATTATAATTGAAAACATCAGTTTGCAACATTTACAAGGCCGCCGTAAAAAGGGTATTCCCCCGTGCTGTATTAAGTCACTGCACCTCCGTGTATCCACAAAATATATCGTCACTCCTGTCACCGCCTGCCGCTGAGGTTTGTATGGGAAAGCAATTGACGATTGTTGAGCTACTTAGCCTGCTTTTTCCACTTTATTTATGTCCTCGGTGTAGCCAAGCATCATTGGCTTGGAGGGAATTGCTACAGGTCGACATTCAAAATGCTTAGAAAATACAAGTTAAGATAGAGACCAAGTCCCTTGTGGAAATGTTCTCACCCCTACACGATTAGGTAATACCTAATGTATACAAATGTTATTTTATTTGATATCATGTCAGTGAACTGCAGGTGGGGAATGCTAGCTAGGAAACTTACGTTACAGACTGATTTTGCATCAGGTGGTTTGACTCAAATAAAATATGAGCGAAGTTTTGAAAGGTTATGTACAATGAATAAGAAAAGGTTTGTTGGTTCATGGTGTCTCACAGTATTCTAAAGTAAAATTTATAAACATAGCCAGTTATAGGTTACAGAACCTGTATAGATTTACATATTTAGGTGTATTTGGAGACAGGATATAACACAACCAAATTCAATACATATACATGAATATCCTCTAGAGCATAACTTGGCAGACTGATATACAGTAGTTGGTCACAGGTGAAGAGAACATTCTGTCTTTGTTTTCCAGGATACATCAAGAGCAATACATTACGTTAACAATCACCTCAACCTCCAGAACCACCCACAATCCTGCTCTCCTCCCACTTCCTCAGAATACTCTACGTCTGAGAGAGGTAATGTTTTCTAACCATGACTAAATGTGTTTAGCTTGGACCAAGGAACGTTCTCTAGATTTAACACAGACTAGGAGCTGATAGGTTGGTATGGGTCAGACCTACTGTTTTTTTCTTCCACAAAGATTGCTGGCATCCCACACGATTGGTCATAGACTACTAGACAGTCATAAAATGTTTGGTTTGAATATGACACCGACAGGTTTTAGCTGCTGGTACAAAACTGTACAGAGCCTTTGGACATTTCATGGAAAGCATTTTACATTTTCTAACAGTTATTTGTCAAGAACAAGAAAGATAATATTGAGGGATGCAATTGTATTGAAAGCATCGATATATTACATCGGCGCACATGGCACGTGGTTGGCTATACAACACGTACTAGTAGGCCCCACGCGACCATGTTTCCAGCGATTCCACTGATAATCACTGCAACTCAGGAGGAGCTTTTTGAGTCTTTCAGTCTTTGTCGAGCGGCTGGTGGAGACAGATGAAAGCAGCGGGCTAGCGTTCACATCGCACCTCTACAACAGATACATGAACGACTACATGATGGAACACAAAGAGCTTTACGCGGCAAGGCTTTGCCAACATCAGCGAGCGATCACAAAGAAACCAAGAGCTAAACGGCCTCTCTTGTTGAAGAGGGAACAGGCTTTGAAATGCAGATTGGGTAACTATCAACTGTCACCTGTTCTGAGCACTCCGACTCCTAGGTTACATCCCAAATGGCAACATGGTCCCTATGTAGTGCACTGCTTCTCAAAGGGCCCTGGTCAAAAGTAGTGCACTATATAGGGAATAAGGTGCCATTTGGGATGAAGCACTGATGTAGCTGCGGCAACTGAAATTAGTATATTCAAAGAACACTGTTTGATCTTTATCAACCGGCACAGCCAATTGGGGGTGATAGCTCTATTTTTGCTGTCATGATGGAGTAAGGTGTTTTATCCTCAGTCACTATGAGTTCTAGTGTCATTTCAGTTATGACCAAAAGGGATAGCCTACAACCACATATCACAAGGGAAAAAATGTATCTTCGCTATAACTTCATAAATCTTTAGAATTTTTACAATATAAAAATTTGAGTTTTGAGCTAGAAACCCCACTGCAGTAGAATTTATTTTTTTGCATACAGGTTTAATAGTTGGCCTTTACTGTATTTAACCTAGCGTGTTTTGTCCTTTTTTCAAGTTGAAGTACTTCCAACGATTTGACACAATTACACCGTCTCTTCCCTCTGCATTAGCGTACGTCCCTTTGGAAATTGCTCATTATCACGAGGCTTTGCCTTTTAGATAACTTATAATGAGGATGGTGGTGTTACATTTTGCTTTTCTGAGTACACCGACTTCAAACAGACCTCCTTCAGCCCAATTAGAGCTGCATTAGCACTGAAATGCCTTTTTTCTTCCACATAGATATACTGTAGGGGCAAGCCACAGTCAGTCATTCGCCACTTGATATCGTGGCACGTTCAGTCAGTCATTCATTCATTCGTTTTTTTAATTCATACATTTTTATTTTCATTCATTCATTGATGCTGCATCTATGACACCTATCATTCATGCCCAACACATACAATTTATAGTAGACTTTCACTTCCCCTCTTGTAACAATCTCATTGGGTGTCACGGTAACTCACTGATAGGTAGATATTTCACATAAGTACAATAATAAAGAGGACCCCCTTTTGCCCTTGTTTGACTTGACACTTTTCAGCTTTGTGTTTGAGTAACTGATAGGTGTGTTTGTTTCGTGGGCGCCAGATTGTTTCAGTTAAAATGAGCTGGTCCCTGAGCCCAGTGCTTTACCTGCCTGTCTGTCTGGGACAATAGCCAGCTTCCTTTCCCATAATGCAGTTCCTCTTTCCGGAGCACAGAGCCTATCAAGCTGTCAGTGAGCATGTAGGCCACATCAATTTTGCCACGGTTTTACAGACAAATCCACCTTACTCACACACACACACACATGGACGGATGGACTTGCAAACGTCCACACATGCACGCAGACAGGCAGTCGCACTCACACACACACGCACACGTACACGTGCACACACACACACACAAAAACACACAGCTGCAGATTTCATCAGGTTAATGAATTCCTAAAACAACACGCATTTTGGAGTCACCTCTTCCCAAATAAGGCCATGCAACACATTTCACTTTCCAAAGAAGTATTGCATTATGAAATGGATTAGGTGTATTTCTTTCAGTGCGCAATAAGGGTAACTTACGAGGAAGCGTTGACACTCAAAGGCTAAATCCTCAACTACTGTCATGTTACAAGAACGAAGAGTCAGAATGATCTGGATAGATGAGCTGATAAATGTCTTTCCTCTTTTCCTGTGTTGTAGCAGTCCGTCACACACACACACACAAGCACACGCACAAGCACACAGGGAGAGCGAGCGAGAGAGAGAGAGAGAGAGAGAGAGAGAGAGAGAGAGAGAGAGAGAGACAGAGACAGACAGAGAGAGAGAGAGAGAGAGAGAGAGAGAGAGAGAGAGAGAGAGAGAGAGAGAGAGAGAGAGAGAGAGAGAGAGAGAGACTGTAGACTAGCAGTCCAGTCCAGGAGTAGAGTAGAGTATGCAGGGCCAATGGCTCCTTGCCCTGACAGGGGATTATAGAAAACAGATGACTTACGCTTCTATTTTGTGGGCTTAAATTGCAAACAGAGTTTCAGGAGTCTGGGAGAGTAATACATGGCAGTAGGGGAGAAGCCACACACAGCCACATCACTATGTGGCCATTGTAGGTGAAAGTAAATGAGAACAGACAGGTTATGATGGTATAGTGTATTACCATACACAAGTCTTGGATTACCACAGTGGGGACATCATTACACTGAGTGGGGGAAACCAACACTAACACTAACTATTTACTATCAGTTATTTAAGAATAATGATCTGCTTATTGTCATAAACCTAGTACATAATGAAAGTTAAAGCCCATACCAACCAACACGAGATAGAGGCTAGTAGGATAGACAGCAGAAGTGCATATTTTCCTTGTAGTGTGGTCTTGGTTGCATCTACATTACTGGAAGTGCTCAAACAAAGTTGCAGTGAAAGTAGATGTCAAAATATTCAAGCAATGTGACTTACAGTTGAAGTTGGAAGTTTACATACACTTTAGCCAAATACATTTAAACTCAGTTTTTCACAATTCCTGACATTTAATCCTAGTAAACATTCCCTTTCTTAGGTCAGTTAGGATCACCACTTTATTTTAAGAATGTGAAATGTCGGAATAATAGTAGAGAGAATGATTTATTTCAGCTTTTTTTCTTTCATCACATTCCCAGTGGTAAAGTTTACATGCTTCCCACAATTAGTTGGGTGAATTTTGGCCCATTCCTGCTGACAGAGCTGGTGTAACTGAGCCAGGTTTGTAGGCCTCCTTGCTCGCACACTCTTTTTCAGTTCTGCTCACACTTTCTATAGGATTGAGGTCAGGGCTTTGTGATGACCACTCTAATACCTCGACTTTGTTGTCCTTAAGCCATTTTGCCACAACTTTGGAAGTATGCTTTGGGTCATTTGCGACCAAGCTTTAACTTCCTGACTGATGTCTTGAGATGTTGCTTCAATATATCCACATACATTTTCCTTCCTCATGATGCCATCTATTTTGTGAAGTGCACCAGTCCCTCGTGCAGCAAAGCACCCCCACAACATGATGCTGCCACCCCCGTGCTTCACGGTTGGGATGGTGTTCTTCGGCTTGCAAGCCTCCCCAATTTTCCTCCAAACATAACAATGGTCTTTATGGCCATGAAATACATCCACAGGTACGCCTCCAAATGACTCGAATGATGTCAATTAGCCTATCAGAAGCTTCTAAACCCATGACATCATTTTCTGGAATTTTCCAAGCTGTTTAAAGCCACAGTCAACTTAGTGTATGTAAACTTCTGACCCACTGGAATTGTGATTTAAAAACAATATATATATTTCATCTTTATTTAACCAGGTAGGCCAGTTGAGAACAAGTTCTCATTTACAACTGCGACCTGGCCAAGATAAAGCAAAGTAGTGCGACAAAAACAACAACACAGAGTTACACATGGAATAAACAAACGTACAGTCAATAACATAATAGAGAAAATCTATATACAGTGTGTGCAAATGAGGTAAGATTAGGAAGGTAAGGCAATAAATAGGCCGTAGTGAATCATTGAACTATAAGTGAAATAATCTCTCTGTAAACAATTGTTGTAAAAATTACTTGTGTCATGCACAAAGTAGATGTCCTAACCGACTTCACAAAACTATAGTTTGTTAACAACAAATTTGTGGAGTGGTTGAAAAACAAGGTTTAATGACTCCAACCTAAGTGTATGTAAACCTCCGACTTCAACTGTAGCTGCAGCATGATTTGTAGGGCGCTAAAGGCCACAGTCAGCAGCACGTTAAACCTCCACCTGTTGGCAATTACCCTCTTTACTGGACTTCAAGGTATGGAGAGAGACATATCTGATTCCTGTGGCTGTCTCTGAAGAGTTGTGTGAATGGGACTATGAATGTGGCACTGGGGTCTTGAAAAAGGTCTCGGAACCGAAACATTGACAATGAATGTGAGGTAAAATTGTGTGTGTGGGAGTCATATTTATTTCTGCTACATGGTACTGGGGGGCATCGAGTCAAATTGAACCGAATCTTCCCGTTAAACAAGGGCTTGGAGTCTTGAATGGTTGGAGGCCACAGAAGCGCAGAGCAAGAGGAATGGAAATATACTCCTCGTCTGGGACAGATGGAGTAGGCTGGGGGTGGGTGGGGGATGCCACCTGGCACCTGTTCGGGTCCTGCTGGAGGGGTTACAATGTTGGCCTTGTGGCCAGGGGGACTGGGGGCTCCTGGATACACCGCAGGATTTGCCCCTAGCCTGCTGCACCATCTGACCACGTCCTGTGGTAATGGAACACGCCGATAGGTAAAGCGTTTAATAAGCACTTGAGTTACTGTGAAGGCTTATAGTCAGTGTTATAACACATTATAAGTGTATTATAAGGCAGTATAAAGGATGCTGTATGCATATGCTTCAAATAAAGTGTTACTGATAAATGCAACCTTAATTTATAAGAGCTTCTGTTCTGATTCTGAATGAGGAACAAGGGAGAGAGGGAGACTGTGACAAATTATGAATATGTTATGTCTTATGACTGTGTAATGAAGCCCGTATGTAGGTATTCTTAAAAAAGGTTTACCCCTTATTGCGTAAGTATTTAGAGGGCTTCGGATCTCATTGTGAATAAGGGACAGGCCGGGGGAGACTGTTCTTTTGGAGAAAGGCCTTATCACTGACTGGTCTGTCTGACTGAGAGTTAACACCTGTGTGGTTTGAGGGATCAGCCCTGCCCAGTCTAGTTGTCAGCAGTAGAATGGTTAGGTAGACCTGGATAGACACTCATATCCACATTGTGCACAACAAATGGCATTCTATCAAGTTGATATCAGACTTGAAATGTCGATCGGGGGCTTGCTGAGAGGGCTGAAGAGTCGGTATGAATCTATTTGAACTCCAGGGTTAAAGGGGATGTCATTGTGCTGATGTCATGGTGTCTAAATAATAGTCTTGGGATAAATATGTCCCAAGCTAAACACACTGTATATTACATCTGGGTTTCATTTGGATTCATATGGACTACAAATGTGGAATAATAGAGAAGGTATTTGCTAACACACACACACACCCCACACACACTCAAACACACGCACACATTGCATAGGGGAAATGCAATTTACTAGAGTGCCATACTTTATAAATGTAATGTTAAGATGCCTGTCTTTTTACAATGTTAGTGGTGAATCCTTGACAACCATTCAAACACTGAAAGAGATATAAGACCTCTTTTCACAGTGTGGGTTCTATATTTAACAGAAGAATGCAGTGCTCTTTGAATAAAGGGGGGTTATGCACTTAGAAACTCACACATACAAAACAACTATAAAAAAGGTCAACTCTGTCCGTTTTGAAAGGATGACTTGATGTGGAAGCATTTTTCCTAAAATATAATAAAACATCCCATTCAAATATGAGTGGATAATTCAGCCTGGTAAAGTTCTCCGATCATAAGTGAATTAAAAAGCAGGAATAGTCCTGGTTATTCATGGCGTACAAGGAGGTAACAGAATGCTAATAAAGGAAATATTCATTGGGAAAGGATACGCCACATTAGTGCTGGAACACACAGACACACACACACACACACACACACACACACACACGGTCCCGCAGTCGGCCCTGTTGAAAGGTACATTTCTCCAGGCATCACACACGCTAGTTCACATTGCCCAGACAACACGGCCTGGCCTCCATGGTTAATTGTACAAAAGTTGGCGGACAATCGCAATGGTGGTCCACACTGTCCTTGACACTGGGGGTGAAGCGGGCTGCCGGCTCGACTTAGTCCATTTAGCAGCACAGTTGAAGTGTTTACAATCGGTGTGTCTGTCGCCCCATTGTCTCCGAATGAGGACATTGGAATCACCTGGTGGGGGGAAAGGGGTCCCGAAAAGGAAAGCCTTTGTCTGAGCCGGGGGTGTACTGGGGGAACCCAGGGACCTTCCTTGTCGCCCTCTCCCAGGGTATTTTGTTGTTGTTGTTAAACCCTTCCTCAGTCAGTCATTAGTCGGCTACAGTGGGGAGGGAAACGTGAGGCCCTTAGCGGGACCTCAACCTTTTCAAATAAAAGGAACGCCTTTTGTTTTTGCACCCCGTCAAAAACGGTCACCTAATTAAACCTGATATCTCTGGCCAAAGAGAAACCATTTGTTAATGGCTCTTTTGGAATTTACTTAATGAGTTTAGATGCCCATTGTGTCGGCACGGGAGCTCCTGTAAGACAACGCTCTGAACAAGAACACACACACACACATAAATGAGGGGTAAAGATTGAGCAATGGATCCACAGAGCTGACATGACTGTGGGCTAAATAGACAGGGTGTAGCATGAGGGAAGAGGGCTATGGAATCAAGGCAGGTCATTAAAGGGGGAACAAAAGGGTGTAATGCCCAGGGGCCTGGTTCTACAGTTCCAGGCTGCCTGGCATTGTGTTGGTGCGCCCCGGACATTTCAGGAGCTATCTACACAACACCTTGATCACATCAAGTCGCTGACACCATTTTCTTCCGCCAACTCCAGCGGCTTCTTTTTGAGGCCCTATCAGTTGTTTTTCCCGCCCTCATTTCTCCATTCTATTTCTATGCTTTTGTTCATGTCTCAAGGCTTCAGGTCTCTCTTTCTTCTTGGGTCTATGGAGAGGGAACAAGCTTGTTAGCTGGCATGGATATTTTGACTGGAGCCACACTTTGGCCCACTTGCCTATGGAAACAGTGTCAAGGAACAACCTGGTATAATTGTCACACGGGCAAGTCCTGGGAGAGGTCTTTGGTGAGGTTCAGCCTGATAAATATCAAAAGATCCTCACATCTCTTTTCTTTATCCCTCTTTTATTTTTCCAGTGAAGGAAACTTGTAAATTAATCTTCGAGTCAAAACAAGATTATTTTTTTTCTCGCTTTGGATTCTCTCTCTAGTTATCTTTCAGTTTTTTCCGCCAGAAGTTTTCATCAAAGGGGGATAGTGTCTAGATGTTTATTGAGGTTTGCAGGCCACAGTTTATTTAATGAGATTCTGACTCTAAGCTTCAGGAAAAGGAATAAACAAATAAAATGTGGATTTTGGTTTGGGAAAGACCATGGAATGGAGAAAAAGTCAGAAAGAAGGGTGAATGACATTACTACAGACACAAACAAATAATGAAGGCATATAGCATGAGGATATGTGGGATGTGTAATATACAGGTAGATTTATGTTGCATACACACACATGTTACAGCAACAACTGCGCGTTTTCACTCATGTTGCATAACACAAACATGTTCTGTTTCAATGCCATAATATATTCACAAACATAATATACATAATCAATATACTTTTGACCCTGGTCTTCAATATCATCATATTAATAATAGTAGAATCAAATGTTTTTTCGTCATTGCTATCTGAATGACGGATGATGCAAGACGTCCAAAATACATTTGAACCATTTTAATGTGTGTTTCTCAGCATTTTCAATATGTTATTGCCTGTGAAGTACATTCAGTGCACACATCACAGAGGCCTTGGCCTTGGATGTTGAACCTGATGCATGTCAAGCTATTACTGGCCCTAGTAAAAGCACACTCTGTTGCTGCTTAGGTTTCCGACAGAGACACTACCCTCTCACAAACAATCACACCGCCAGGAAATGCAACTGAGAAAGGCAGATGGTTCAGACTCTTCTTCCAATTAATGAAGAAAGGAAAGCATAGGAAGATCGGAGGGAGAGAGAGAAAGCGAGAGAGAGAGCGAGAGAGCGAGAGAGAGAGAGAGAGAGAGAGAGAGAGAGAGAGAGAGAGAGAGAGAGAGAGGAAAAGAGGAGTGCGGCTAGGATTTTTTTCTAACCCCACTCTTGTTCGTGCCCTTGCCTTAGTTAAACCAGTTAGGCCTGTTACATTAGCCACTGGAATGGTTTATGTACTTGTACCAATTCAATTATTTGTTTCTGCGAGTCAGCTGTGGAGGAAGCCAGGGAAGGCACTCACATAAATTCTAGCTGTTAATTTTCAAGTAATGCAGGGGCCGTGATCATTTAAGACAGGACAATTGATACTGCTGTCAGTGGAGAGGCCTCCGTAAAGGATGTTTTTACAGAACATCATGGTGACACTTTGCTCAGATGAATGTCCTGGAAAGGCTTTTGATTCATGTAATGTAGTAAAAGAAATGGGGGCTAAAATTCCTCCGCACGTCTTGTTAAGAATATTTGATTCATCATATGAAATTCTAGAACAGTTCTTTTCTCCCAGCCGTCCGCCGAGGACCTTTCTATCATTTTTGTTGTCATCAGTCAATATATGTGACAACACTTAAAGTCCCCTTCCCTCTCTCCCTACAGCATTGTATAGCTTCTCATTGTCAGGGCCCTCCGTAGATATGTATTTCCATGTCATCTTTCGGAGGTGTCAGAGAGATGGTGGTGGATCGTGGGAGAAACAGTAATGTCAGTTCATTTATGTCACTCTGAGCTGGAGATGAGGAGGGGTGGGACGGAACACTTACATGAAAACACACAAGAAACGCCCCGCGTCGGGAATATTAGACGACGCGAAGTGAGAATATTCCGTTCTGAAGCACCCATTCAGTTGTATGACTTGACCCTCATGTCAGGCGCTTGACAGTATTTGGACGTGATGTCTGAACCTCACTGATCTCTCTTCGTGACTCTTTGTGGCGAAGAGGCTTCACAAAAGGAAAGTTGTGAACGTCAACAGAAGGCTGTAAACTATTTCCGTGTCACAGGTCTACCTCCAGGTTGGCTTCTCTCTCTGTTCACTTGCGAAGTCAGTCTGCACCCCTCCAGACAATGAGTTCCTTTCTTCCTCGTCCCGCCGATCTGCTTCTGTTAACCAAATTCACTACCAAGAAAAATCCCCTCCATTTTGGCTAAAGATTCGGTTCCCATTCGAGATATAATATACAGTATATCTTGTCTATGTTTGCAGTAGGCAGCACTAACATTTGCTCGCTATACCGCCTCAATGGGGCATGCATTTTATTCTGTTTTAAGGGGCGCATCAGCAGACCACTATGGAGTATGGAAAGTAACTCCAGCTGTGAACTATATGAATACGTTACTCATCCATACCGCTCTTGGGAATAACTAAGGCCACGGTCCTTAGGTGTCATCAGTTTTGGAGTCTAGCAAGTCACATCTTTTTCAACCTGAGTGACTTTTAAACATATCTCGTTAATGAATAAGTGTTAACTGTTTGTCTAACGATAGGTGAGGCCAAAGTCAAGCCAAGGTTCACTTTAGTGAATGTCACCACGTTGCAACTCACCTGAAAAACAACTAAGGTAAGGTAGCACGGGATGTATTGGCCCACTGAAGAAGTTACATATTGGAACATAGTTCCACACTGTATCTCAGGTGGGTCTGTTAAATTGTGGCCAGCACCACCTCAGTAATGTCATGATAAAGTTACCTTTGAGACAGCAGGTTAACCATTTTCTGCAGAGATACTGATTGAATACCATCTTCCTACCTAGATGTTCCCTAAGAAACTCATTCTCAGAAAGACAGAAAAATAATAATATAGGTAAATATGTTGTGTACATTTTACCAAGGTTTAAGGGTTAATAGTAAGCCTAGCATTTCCCAGCATTTGGTTCAGAACACAGAAAACATATACATGTATTTCTGGAGTATTTAAGGTGACACCTTGCTTGGTAATTCACTTACTGTCTAATTTCTGGCGTCTTGTAAATAAATTGATGTTATCAATTGTGATGTTGGCAAATATGGCATCCGATCATCTGGTTGTTGAATGTTTATCTACCCTCACACTCTCCCACCTGCTAAGAGGTGCCACGCTTTAATGAAATTGTTTGAATATCCCGGCCTGGTTGCTAAGGAACAGTATTTCTTGTTCCTGGGGATGTGATGCTTACAGATTTCTGTCATCAAATAATGATTAGAGATGTGCTAACCTCAAGGTGTGCAGAGCACTGAAGGGTGTATTCAGATGGAGATTTGCAAACAGCTCCAAGAAAGGGGGGGATAGGCCTTTGCGTGTGAGTGTGTGTGCGTGTGTGTGCGTGTGTGTGCGTATGTGTGTTTTGCAAGGCTTGGCTTAGGCACCAGTTCCAGTTCTGGCGCTTTAAAGGTTTTCTCTGTGAACCAAGGGTTTGTCATAGCTACAGTACCTCTGATGGATTCATATCCTAATGTAATTGACAATGGTTTAATGTTGAATTTTTTAAAGGAATAGCTAGACAGTTTTTTGTAGTTTACGCAATTACGTTATATTTGTTGACAAGGTGGCTATGAAAAAAAATGTCAATAACATATTTTCACCGATTATAACACAGTCAACTTAACACAGGACTCTTTTTTATAGTTTTTTATGTTTGTTCTCTTCTCTTAAATCACATCCTTTCACATATTCATATCAGAAAATGTATCGCTGTTGAACACAACCTTGCACAAAATTGGTACTATACAAACATTTTTGACATCAGGTATTCATGATTGCATCTATAAATAACATACATTTGTGTGTGAATGGTTGGCAAGTTATTTTTTTTATTTTTTTATTTCAAACAGACAGAAAAGGTCTTATGAAATGCTCATGTACTAAATAGGAATGTGTTATGTATGGCTTATGAATGTGTTAGGAAGTCCTAATGTAGCTACCGTACAAAAACAGTGTTACAGAGTGACGGACAGTCTGTCCACTGTCTTCCAGCTTGGCTTCCTGTTTGTGTCACATTGATTGTTGTCCCCCCTGACTGCAGGCAAGCTTTTGAACAATGGCATACGGAGAGCAGCACCTCTCCACAGGCTCTCAGAGTGGGATTCAATCAAAATGAGGCAGGAGGTACCCAGATTGCATGGCTCCAGAGCGTCGGATCCATGGGGTGCACTAACCCCCACGCACCACCCCAAAACGTGAAGCCTTTCAAGGTATCATTATTGGCGTACTCACCACTGGATTGGATCAATTGTTCCTTCGTTAATGGATAATAATTGAAGTGTGAGTACCGTCGTGCCACAATACCGCATCATACAAAGGCAACACTGAAGGACGCGTTTAATTCAAGTTCAGAGTAGCATTAACAGGAGCAGGACCTAAATTGACACCTCTGTACACTCAGAGTAAAGACATTTCCTTCATTCGCTAAGGCTCCGAGGCACACTCTTGATAATTACAAATTCCACGGTATAGGCTTCCTTCCCTTCTGACTGCAAGCCTGAAATGCAGACACATCAAGACTAGAGCCATGCAGAAATGGCTCTTCTCGTAGGCTATGCATTAACGCCCATATCAATTGAATGGCGTTTAAGTGCCGTGAAAGGAGCCCAGTGCCAGATGTGAGGGGCAGAGGCGAGCCCCGTTACACAGAGCAGCATACGTTCGGTCAGCACATCTTGTGATCTGCGTCTCTAATGTGGATCGAGAGGAGCGTTAACTGTGAAAAAGAAATGTCATCGTCGAGTCCTTTCATTCAAGATGTTCCTCTCAGATAAGAATTTATGTGGTTCGGACTCAGCAACTCGAATCAATCGACACAATTAGAGGCCCGAGGCTTTTACACTCTAACACATTCGCTACACTGAATAACCTCTCCTTATTGAGAGCAGAAGAAGGCCAGTGGAGTTGAGTGACTCTATGGGGTGAGGAAACCTGACCAGATACAGCTTCTAACCGGAGCCAATAAACCCCTGTGACTGGAGGTAAATCACATGTTAACCTCAGTTGCGCCACACATGAATACAGTCAGAGGTTAATAGCCTCAAAACACAAACATACAGGAAGTTCGTAGCCACCCAGTAGGATACGGTAATCATACACAAGTGTTTTGGAGAAGTAAGGGAATCACAAGATCAATTGCGGATGGTAAGAGGGGTAAGGAGAGCGGCCCTGAGTGACTCATCATCAGCAATGGTTGACAGAAAAATTGGGGTTGTGTAACCGTGACCATTGGCCATCAAACACACACACGCACGCACACACACACACAGCGGCTGTTTTTTTCCGTGGCATGAGCTGAATGGTGGTGGCCGATTATACACACCTGTTCTTCTGCCTGGGAGATTTTGCAACCAGGGGAACGGAAAGGAACAGCCCAAAACCACAGCTGGGCTTGCAGTTAAACAGATAGAGGAGGCCGGCTGTGATTATGTAACCTTAGTGTAACACTTGGTATGGTGTGTGGGCAGAGAGGGAGAGAGAGAAAGGAATTAGGGATGGGGCCTGGGAGATTACACATCATTTTTTGTTGTATTTCTCACCAAACATTTGCCAAATAAGAAAAGAATTGAACAAATCTGTCAGCACGAACAAATGACAGATCCGTGTCTGATTGGTATTGTATTGTGGTTTATCACTGAGAAATGCCCAAAGGCACAACAATAGTATGTCATGTCTAATATGCTACAAACAGTAAATAATTACTCATTTAGATTAGGAGTGAAAATAATTATGAGTACTTGCTAAATGCTAAATATTGCTAATTATGTTTTACACATCAACAGCGGCAGTTATATATAGAGAGTTGAACTGACATTGTTTACCTGTTTTTACAGAAAACAAAAAGGCTATATTTTTCTTACATTACTATTTCTATAGGACAACTTCTATAGTGACTATTTCGATATATAAGACATACTGTATATAAGGACTATTTCAACAAAATAAATGTTCCACCATGACATGGCATAAATGAATACTTATGTACACATTTATGATTTCTACCAGGATCTTTTCTACATTGACGATTTCTTTAAGGATTATTTATATCAGAACTTATTTATTTAAGGACTATGTCAATAGTGACATTTCGATAAGGACAATTGTCACTGCACATTTTCTCTCCAGAGGTCATGCTGTGTAAATTCTTCCTTAAAAAGGAACTGGCGATAGAGTCGGAGTTGGGATCTTGCGTAATGGAATGCAATTAAAACCTGCCGGTGTCAGATGCCAGGATTTCAATCTTAAAAGGCTCCTCAGAGTCTTACCCTAACAGGCTGGCTTGGCAACACTCAGGTTGACTCCAGAGCCGAGACTTCCTCAACTAAACGAACATCGGGACAGGCCCAGATTAGTCCTTAATTGAGAGGTTTGTCTAAATACCGCTCTGAAACTTGTAGAAGAAGTCTCATCGAGCCTGATTGCCCTGGTGTTAAACCATCCACCATCCATCCACCCAGAGTGGGTTCATAAACACAGAGCACAACAGTGGGTAAGAGAATGGAAAGAGGATTCCCTACCAGACCTTGGAATGATTAAACAGCCCATTCACACAGTGAGCCTAGTGATAACAGGATGTATGAGGGGGAGGACTCGCTTGGTGCCAGCCAGCCAGTCACAACAGTTCTCCCTCTCCTCGCTCTCTCTGTTACTGTGAATAATCAGGTGTAATGTCGTCCCCACCTCCACAGCCCTGTGTAGTAACGTCAGTGATCTCTCTATTGATATGAGAAGGTAAAGTCCCACTTTATATGTACCTGATGACTGACGACTCTCCATCTGGAGGGAGCTGAAAGGAGACGATGTGATGGTGTGTGGCAGCGTGGAAGGAACGGGGTACAGGTGAGAAAGGAAAGGGGGCAGTTAGGCCACGCTAGCGGGCAGGTTGGGGGAAAAAGGGTCATAATTAATGATCAAATTGTAATGGTGGCGGTGGTGGGTGGGCCTGGCGGGGCCAGGACTAGCGGGGCTGCTGATGCCGTTAATTCAGCCCAGTGGAGCCAGGCTCAGCTCAAGACCTGCCGCAGCTGTCACCGCGCTTGCTTAATTATCCTCCTGCCGGCGGCCGCCTCTCCTCTCCGCTCGCCGTGCCTTGGAGTGCCACTATACATACAAAAGTATGTGGACACCCCTTCAAATGAGTGGATTCGGCTATTTCAGCCTCACCTGTTGCTGACGGGTGTACAAAGTTAAGCACACAGCCATGCAATCTCCATAGACAAACATTGGCAGTAGAAGGCCATTACTGAAAAGCTGTGACTTTCAAAGTGGCACTGTCATAGGATGCCACCTTTCCAACAAGTCAGTTTGCCCCGGTCAACTGTCAACTGTAAGTGCTGTTATTGTGAAGTGGAAACGTCTAGTAGCAACAACAGCTGAGCCGCAAAGTGGTAGGCCACACAAGCTCATAGAATGGGACAGCCGAGTGCTGAAGCACGTAGCGAGTAAAATTGTCTGTCCTCGGTTGCAACACAAGTTCCAAACTGCCTCTGGAAGCAATGTCAGCACAAGAACTGTTCGTCAGGAGCTTCATGAAATGGGTTTCCATGGCCGAGCAGCCGCACACAAGCCTAAGATCACCATGCGCAATGCGCAGTGGAAAGCCTTCCCATAAGAGTGGAGGCTGTTATAGCAGTAAAGGAGGGACCAACTCCATATTAATGCCCATGATTTTGGAATGAGACGTTCGACGAGCAGGTGTCCACATACTTTTGGTCATATAATGTATCATATGGGAGATGGCATATGTCTTTAGTTTTACATCCAGCTTTAATGGTAAGTCATGGATGATTTAATGGTAAGTCTCTGTACATCTCACACTGAAAATATATTGTCTCGGCTGGCTTAAAAAGACCAGAGATGAACTCGATCACTTTTTTTTCTGCTCTCCTTGATATAAATTGATGAGAAAATTGGGCAAAATAGGATATAAAGAATTTACATCTAAATTACACTTCTATAATTGAGTTTATTCCAAGAGTAAAATGCAAGGAACCTCGGACCAAGAAGATGAACAAGAAGAGAACATCCTTGGCTAACACACACTTGCATCTAATATTTACTAGTGTCCGATATCTCAACCTGTCTACTCTGAAAGAGAGAGGAAAGTTTACCTGCTCCCCTCAGTGCTATCCAAGGGCATGCTCTCACGCTAACCAATAACATTTAATATTTTATCCTGCACTGGGGTGATATGTTTAAAGAGCTCTGGCTCTCTTCACTCACAAGTTGTTGTCTCGGAGGATGAGACAGAAGAGGGGGAGAGGGAGCAGCCTGGCCTCAAAGACTAGATGCCACATATTAAAATGTAAGTCTGTGACACTCAAATCAGTATGAAACATCATGTTACGTTTGGTAAGGTTAAATAGGTCCAATGCAGCCATTTTTATCTCAATATCAAATCATTTCTGGGTAACAATTAAGTACCTTACAATGACTGTTTTCAATGAAAATGTTCAAAAAGAAACAAAAACAGTTTCTTAGCAAAAAGCAAGAATTTTGCTAAGACTTTCTGGGAGTGGTCTGATTGGAGAGGGGAAAACTTAAAATGAGCTGATATTGGGAGAGAGGTTTGGAACTCTCTTTCTCATTGGTCTATTAACTAATTTGCTGCATAGTGACGTCATCATGGAAGGCCAAAACTCCATCCCAGCAAAACAGGCTGAAATTTCAGGCAGTCTTTTCAAACAGCTGTTACACAATTTTACAGTATTATTCCAACCTCATAGTGTGAAAATATGTATAAAACACTGAGATTTTAAGACAAAAAAGAAAGGAGGGAGGTTGGTCAGGGAGGATGGGTGGGCATATAACGTGGACGCCAAGCAACCCAAAGGTTTCATGTTTGAATCACATGAAGGACAACTTTAGCATTTGAAATCAAATCAAACTTTATTTGTCACACGCGCCAAATACAACAAGTGTATACCTAACTGTGAAATGCTTACTTACAAGCCCTTAACCAACAGTGCAGTTCAAGAAGAGTTAAGAAAATATTTACCAAATAAACTTATTAAAAATAAGAAGAAGTAACACATAACAATAACGAGGCTATATACCCTGGGTACCGGTACCGAGTCAGTGTGCAGGCGTACAGGTTAGAGATAAATTGTACATGTAGGTAGGGGTGAAGTGACTATGCATAGACAATAAACAGCGAGTAGCATTACTGTACAAGACAAATGGGGAGGCGGGGGGCTCAATGTAATAGTCCGGTGGCCATTTGTTTAATTGTTCAGCAGTCTTATGGCTTGGGGTAGAAGCTGTTAAGGAGCCTTTTGGTCCTAGACTTGGCACTCCGGTACCGCTTGCCGTGCGGTAGCAAAAAAAAACAGTCTATGACTTGGGTGACTGAAGTCTCTGACAATTTTATGGGCTTTCCTCTGACCTCCTATTGCATAGGTCCTGGATGGCAGTAAGCTTAGCCCCAGTGATGTGCTGGGCCGTACGCAATACCCTCTGTAGTGCCTTAAAGTCAGATGACGAGCAGTTGCCATACCAGGAAGTGATGCAACCGGTCAGGATGCTCTCAATGGTGCAGCTGTAGAACTTTTTGAGGATCTGGGGACTCATGTCAAATCTTTTCAGTCTCCTGAGGGAGGAAGGGTTTTGTTGTGCCCTCTTCATGACTGTCTTGGTGTGTTTGGACCATGATAGATCGTTGGTGATGTGGACACCAAGGAACTTGAAACTCTTGATCCGCTCCACTACAGCCCAGTCGATGTTAAGCAACGAACCACCCTTGCTGTCTTTGCCTGGCCGGTTCCCCTCCACTGGGATTCTTTGCCTCTAACCCTATTACAGGGGCTGAGTCACTGGCTTACTGGTGCCGTGGCGGAGATCTTGTGGGCTATACTCGGCCTTGTCTCAGGATGGTAAGTTGGTGGTTGAAGATATCCTTCTAGTGGTGTGGGGGCTGTGCTTCGGCAGAGTGGGTGTGGTTATATCCTGCCTGTTTGGCCCTGTCCGGGTATCGTCGGACGGGCCACAGTGTCTCCGACCCCTCCTGTCTCAGCCCCCAGTATTTATGCTGCAGTAGTTTATGTGTCGGGGGGCTAGGGTCCGTCTGTTATATCTGGAGTATTTCTTCTCTTATCTGGTGTCCTGTGTGAATTTAAGTATGCTCTCTCTAATTATCTATCTCCCTTTTTTTATTTTTTTTTATTTTTTCTTCTCTCTCTCTCGGAGGACCTGAGCATTAGGACCATTCCTCAAGGCCTACCTGGCCTGATGACTCCTTGATGTCCCGAGTCCACCTGGCCGTGCTGCTTCTCCAGTTTCAACTGTTCTGCCTGTTTTATGAACATTTTAAAATCTTGTCCATGTTCTGTTATAATCTGCACCCGGCACAGCCAGAAGAGGGCTGGCCACCCCTCACAGCCTGGTTCCTCTCTAGGTTTCTTAATAGGTTTTGGCCTTTCTAGGGAGTTTTTCCTAGCCACCGTGCTTTTACACCTGCATTGCTTGCTGTTTGGGGTTTTAGGCTGGGTTTCTGTACAGCACTCTGTGACATCAGCTGATGTAAGAAGGGCTTTATAAATAAATTTGATTTGATTTGATTTAATGGGGGAATGTTTGGCCCGCCTTTTCCTGTAGTCCACGATCAGCTCCTTTGTCTTGCTCACATTGAGGGAGAGGTTGTTGTCCTGGCAACACGCTGCCAGTTCTTTGACCTACTCCCTATAGGTTGTCTCATCATTGTCTGTGATCAGGCCTACCACTGTTGTGTCGTCAGCAAACTTGATGGTGTTGGAGTTGTGTTTGGCCACGCAGTCGAGGGTGAACAGGGAGTACAAGAGGGGACTAAGTACACACCCGTGAGGGGCCCCAGTGTTGAGGATCAGCATGGCAGACGTGTTGTTGTTACCACGTGGGGGCGGCCTGTTAGGAAGTCCAGGATCCAGTTGCAGAGGGAGATGTTTAGTCCCAGGATCCTTAGCTTAGTGATGAGCTTCATGGGCACTATGGTGTTGAACGCTGAGCTGTAGTCAATGAACAGCATTCTCACATATGTGTTCCTTTAGTCCAGGTGGGAAAGGGCAGTGTGGAGTGCGATTGAGATTGCGTCATCTGTGGATCTGTTGGGGCGGTATGCAAATTGGAGCGGGTCTAGGGTATCCAGGAGCCTTTCAAAGCACTTAATGGCTACTGACGTGTGTGATACAGGGTGGTAGTCCTTTAGGCAGGTTACCTTCACTTCCTTGGGCACAGGGACTATGGTGGTCTGCTTGAAACATGTAGGTATTACAGACTCAGTCAGGGAGAGGTCAGTGAATGTCAGTGAAGACACTTGCCAGTTGGTCCGCGCATGCTTTGAGTACACGTCTTGGTAATCCATCTGGCCCACGGCTTTGTGAATGTTGACCTTTTTTATTTTATTTTACCTTTATTTAACTAGGCAAGTCAGTTAAGAACAAATTCTTCTTTCCTTGGAACAGTGGGTTAACTGCCTTGTTCAGGGGCAGGCAGAACGACAGATTTTTACCTTGTCAGCTCAGGGATTCGACCTTACAACCTTTCGCTTACTAGTCCAGCAATCTAACCACTAGGCTACCTGTTTAAAGGTCTTGCTCACATCGGCTACCGAGAGCATTATCACACAGTCATCCAGAACAGCTGGTGCTCTCGTGCATGCTTCAGTGTTGCTTGCCTCAAAGCGAGCATAAAAGGCATTTAGCTCGTCTAAATGGCTCGCGTCACTGGACAGCTCGAGTCTGGGTTTCCCTTTGTAGTCCGTAATAGTTTTCAAGCCCTGTCACATCCGACGGGCATCAGAGCCGGTCTAGTAGGATTCAATCTTAATTCTGTATTGACGCTTTGTTTGTTGGATGGTTCGTCTGAGGGCATAGCGGGATTTCTTATAGGCGTCCAGATTAGTGTCCTGCTCCTTGACAGCGGCAGCTCTAGCCTTTAGCTCGATGCGGATGTTGCCTATAGTCCATGGCTTCTGGTTGGGATATGTATGTACGGTCACTATGGGGACGACGTCGTCACTGCACAAATTGATGAAGCTGATGACTGAGGTGGTATACTCCTCAATGCCATTGGATGAATCCCAGAACATATTCCAGTCTGTGCTAGCAAAACAGTCCTGTAGCGTAGCATCCGCATCATCTGACCACTTCCGTAGTGAGCGAGTCACTGGTACTTCCTGCTTTAGTTTTCGCTTGTAAGCAGGAATCAGGAGGATAGAGTTATGGTCAGATTTGCCAAATGGAGGGCGGGGGAGAGATTTGTATGCATCTCTGTGTGTGGAGTAAAGGTGGTCTAGAGTTTTTTTCCCTCTGGTTGCACATGTGACATGCTGGTAAAAATTTGGTAAAACTGATTTAAGTTTGCCTCCATTAAAGTCCCCGGCCACTAGAAGCGTCGCTTCTGGGTGAGCATTTTCTTGTTTGCTTATGGACTTATAGAGTTGGTTGAGTGCGGTCTTAGTTCCAGCATCGGTCTGTGGTGGTAAATAGACGGCTACGTATAATATACATGAGAACTCTCTTGGTAGATAGTGTGATCTACAGCTTATCATAAGGTACTCTACCTCAGGCAAGCAATACCTCGAGACTTCTTTAATATTATTGACAAAAATACACATACCCCCACCTCTCGTCTTACCAGACGTAGCTTCTCTGTTCTGCCGGTGCATTGAAAATCCCTCCAGCTCTATATTATCTGTGTCGTCGTTCAGCCACAGCTCTGTGAAACATAATATATTACAGTTTGTAATGTCCCGTTGGCAGAATAATCGTAGGTCATCAATTTTATTTTCCAATGATTGCATGTTAGCAAGTAGAATTGTTGGCAGTGGGAGTTTACTCGCTCGCCTACGGATTCTCAAAAGGCAGCCCAATTTGGGTCCTCTTTTCCTCCGGTCGTTTCTTCGCGCAAATGATGGGGATCTGGGCCTGTTCCCAGGAGAGCAGTATATCTTTCTCGTCGGACTCGTTAAAGGAAAAAGCTTCTTCCAGTTCGTGGTAAGTTATCCCAGTTCTGATGTCCAGAAGTTATTTTCCGTCATAAGAGATGGTAGCAGCAACATTATGTACAAAATAAGTAAAAAAATAAGTTACAAAACATGGCAAAAAATGAACAAAATAGCACAATTGTTTACGGGCATGTAAAACGTCAGCCATCCTCTTCGACGCAAACTTTCATTTTAACTAATTAGCTAAAGTTGCAACTACTTGCTTCTTTTTAGCTACTTCAAACTACTTAGCATGTTAGCAAACTCTTCCTCTAACCCTAACCCTAACCTTAACCACTAACCCTAACCTTAACCCTAACCTCCCCTAACCCCTAGCCTAGCTAACATTAGCCATCTCGCCACCTAGCTAACGTTGGCCACAACAAAGTGGAATTCGTGTGATATGTTACGTATTGCAAATGTGTAACATATTGTGCAAGTTGCTTTTAGTAACAAATCATATGAATTGTAATTCGTAACATATTTTTACGAAATGATGGACGATGATAGACATCCACAAATTAATACATACCATACGAAACATAACATACATTAAATGGAGGGAGACAGATTTACGTTTACTATATATCCAGGTTGGAGGGAGAGAAGGGGAGAAATAAAGAGTGAGAAATAGAAAGAGATGGTGAGAGAGAGAGAGGGAGAGGCAGACAGAGCGAAGCGAGAGATGGTAAAAGAGAGAGCGATAGATAGTGACAGTGAGAAAGATATCCACTCTCGCTTTCCTGGAGGATTATTTACGTACCTGTTCAAACATGCTCCTGTAAATAATTCATCTTGTTGAGCCCCAGCTCTCTTGTACATACTCATGCTTTTACCTCTTCAGTGGATATGTACCTAGTCTCATGGACAAAAAGGGCCAGGGACGACATCAAAGCAGTGATGTCTGCCTATGGGAGCGGCAAAACAACATTGCTTGTGTAAGAAACAAATGCACCACTCTTCACAACCTGTGTTCGCAAGTTGTAGTGGGTTGCGAGTTATATTAATTATAGATATCTTAACTATGCCATACTCTCACCAAATGGATCACGTAAGATTGTGCTGCGTTTTGCATACCCGGAGTTAACTTGATACTCCCCATACCTCCCCTTACAGACAGTGAGCTTCTATTCTTAGTCCACTTTTGATGTGTTTTGAGGAAAGGTTTCAGGTGAGGTGAAGTGTTAAGAAACAAAGTACACTGGATTGTCCATGTACAGTACGCAGTGGCGATTTTGGTATGTACGTCTTGGTGGGGCAAACTCCCCCAATATTTTTTTTAGATGCATGCCAGCAAAGTCACCACATAACACAAGACTAAACAATACATTAATTGGACTATAATGGTGACAAACGGTGCCCACAAAGTGTTAGGGCCAACATCAAGCTGTCTCAACAGCAGAGTCCCAACAGCAGTCCCAAGACCTTACCCCTGTTACACCTGGCTATCAGCGGAGCCTCATTTACTGCCTTTTAAAAAAAAACATAACTGATATGGCTGACTTGCTTAAACAAATGTGGTTTCAACTGACAATTGAGATGCACAAATTATGGCATAAGGGGACGACAAGCGGATAAGCGGCAATCCGTAATTTTGATTAAGACATTAATGAGCGAGCTAGGACAGACCTAGTCAATATATAAGTATTTGTTCAGCCCTTTTGAAATGTACAGCGACAGATTTCAGAACATGGGCCGTTCTTACAGTATTCTCCCTGTACACCAAGTCAGAACAGTAGGATAAATAATTAGGGCATATAGGCAGACAATGAAAGCTCTCACAATATTTGATGATGACATTTCTCTAAAACAAGCTATAGGATACATGTGCACCACCAAGTCAGAACAGTAGGCTAAATTATGTAGGGAAAAGGGACTAAATTATTAGTGTGAGGCACAGTAGCTACTAACAGCTTACAGTGGCCTGCGAAAGTATTCACCCCCCTTGGCATTTTTCCTATTTTGTTGACTTACACAACATGCCTACCACTTTGAAGATGCAAAATATTTTTTATTGTGAAACAAACAAAAAATAAGACAAAAAAAATAAAAATTTGAGCATACATAACTATTCACCCCCACAAAGTAAATACTTTGTAGAGCCACCTTTTGCAGCAATTACAGCTGCAAGTCTCTTGGGGTATGTCTCTATAAGCTTGGCACATCTAGCCACTGGGACTTTTGCCCATTCTTCAAGGAAAAACTGCTCCAGCTCCTTCAAGTTGGATGGGTTCCACTGGTGTACTGCAATCTTTAAGTCATACCACAGATTCTCAATTAGATTGAGGTCTGGGCTTTGACTAGGCCATACTAAGACATTTAAATATTTTCCCTTAAACCACTCAAGTGTTGCTTTAGCAGTACGCTTAGGGTTATTGTCCTGCTGGAAGGTGAACCTCCGTCCCAGTCTCAAATCTCTGGAAGACTGAAACAGGTTTCCCTCAAGAATTTCCCTGTATTTAGCGCTACCAATCATTCCTTCAATTCTGACCAGTTTTCCAGTCCCTGCAGATTAAAAACATCCCAACAGCATGATGCTGCCACCACAATGCTTCACTGTGAGGATGGTGTTCTCGGGTGATGAGAGGTGTTGGGTTTGCGCCAGACATAGCATTTACTTGATGGCCAAAAAAGCAACATTTTTGTCTCATCAGACCAGAGTACCTTCTTCCATATGTTTGGGGAGTCTCTCACATGCCTTTTGGAGAACAACAAACATGTTTGCTTATTCTTTTCTGGCCACTCTTCCAATAAGCCCAGCTCTGTGGAGTGTACAGCTTAAAGTGGTCCTATGGACAGATACTCCAATCTCCGCTGTGGAGCTTTGCAGCTCCTTCAGGGTTATCTTTGGTCTCTTTGTTGCCTCTCTGATTAATGCCCTCCTTGCCTGGTCTGTGAGTTTTGGTGGGCAGCCCTCTCTTGGCAAGTTTGTTGTGGTGCCATAATATTTCCATTTTTTAATAACGGATTTATTGTTGCTCCGTGGGATGTTCAAAGTTTTGGATATTTTTTTATAACCCAACCCTGATCTGTACTTCTCCACAACTTTGTCCCTGACCTGTTTGGAGAGCTCCTTGGTCTTCATAGTGTCGCTTCCTAGGTGCTGCCCCTTGCTTAGTGGTGTTGCAGACTCTGGGGCCTTTCAGAACAGGTGTATATATACTGAGATCATGTGACATATCATGTGACACTTAGATTGCACACAGGTGGACTATATTTAACTAATTATGTGACTTCTGAAGGTAATTGGTTGCACCAAAGATCTTGTTTAGGGGCTTCATAGCAAAGGGGGTGACATATGCACGCACCACTTTTCAGTTTTTTTTTATATATTTTTTTCTTCTCTATTTTGTGTAGGTCCATTACATGAAATCCAAATAAAAAAATAAATAAAAATCCAAATCTGTTTAAATTACAGGTTGTAATGCAAGAAAATAGGAAAAATGCCAAAGGGGGTGAATACTTTTGCAAGGCACTGTACTACACAACATATTTCTTAGCTACAGTATACATATCTCCCTGGCATATTGCATAATTTATGCAGCAGACTAAATGCCTTACTCAAGAAAGAAAAAAGAGACCATGTTTGTATATAGTTAACTCAATTATTATATTTTTTACATTGTTTGCAAACTGATATGTGACACGTATTAATGGGGCTCAAAACACGTGGGGCTCTGCCCCACCTGCCCTGAATGACGGGTCACCACTGACAGTATGTCAGACAGCCAAAGAGTATATATATCATGCCGACTACTCCAAATGAAGCACATTGCATACTATATGCTACTCTGTAAGGTCCCTCTTATGGAGAGGACAATAGGAAGTGCCCTAATTGCAAGATGAGACTTGATTCTTTAATAACTATGGTGTGGGCCACTTCACTTTGCTATAATCAGGGAAGAGTGTCTTGAGATGAAAGATTATTAAAGGGACCGCTGTTCACTTATCTGAAAGGTTGCATGATAACTACATAAAAAAAGGTTTTTTTAAATGCACATTATCACGATTAGAGCTAGTTTATCGCAATGGAACATTTCATTGTCTATGCAAGGACAATCAGGAGAACTCAATAGCAATGTGATTAAAGACAGATCTTCAGTATGTCAAGAATCTATCCTGGCATAATGTACTGTAGTACAATTTATGATAGACAAGGTCTAGATATTATAAACCAAAAACATTCGTTCAACAGAGGAACAGACGAATACATTACATATTTTGAACTGATGGACTAATTCAATTGCATTGTACATTATTCTTGCTGACACAGTTTACTGTCTCGGATAAACCTGAGGCCCCTCTCTTTGACAACAGTGTATTTCAGATTCCAAAATTCTCATGAAAATGTATCTATTCAATTATGTATCATTATCATTTCTGACTCAGTTAACCAATAACTACAATGTCTTATCAAAGTATTTTGTAATGTGTTTGATTCATTCTTAAATGTTGTCAATAAATAGACATATTACAGTGACAACAATGATGTACTGTAGACCAATCCTGGTCTTACAAGTTACAAAAATGGGGTAAAAACAGCAAGGTCTCAGTGTAGGATCACAGTTCAGCCATCCCCAACACTCAGAAAGTCCCTTTATTTTGTATTCCTCTTTAGCCAGCCACATCACCGCAGCATGCACGTTATCCTCTCCCACTTCTCTCCTCTCTTCCTCCCCTCTCTGCACTGGGAGCAGCCTTCTGCATCAGAATAATTCTTGGCAAATTAATGCGCTACCTCTTGGGCTAATTAAATTAGAAAGGATCAAAACTACAGACCAGCTTTTGTGGTGGACACAATGTTGTGCTTCATGCGTCTTTGCTCAGGGTGGAATTTCTGCCATTTAGCCCCTTCTTTGCCCGCAGTGGGATTCTGGACTTTCTAACACAGTCAAGTTTGCTAATTTACTTGAATGAAAAAGAATTATTAACTGATAATAAGAAAGGGAGCAGAGAGGGCTCCGGGCAGGGATGAGTGGATAGGGTGAACTCTGCAGCACCTGAAGCGCATGCAATTTTGATTAATTCCTGCCTAAAACGAGGCATTCAGGAGTAAAATTGCTGTGCAAGTGACAAGAACGATTATGGTTGTAATTCCTCTGCTTTGTAAATGTGTGCAGCTTTGTTTCAGCTCTAACTGGATAACATTACTAACAAGTACACCACTTGCTTTGTTATTAACCGCATATTTCCGACCTCGCTGAGGCTTGATCTTTCATTTAAAAGTTAGTGCTTAGTATGGGAGACTGACTACAGTGCTTTAAAATGGTGGTGTTCTTGACATGATAAACATGTATTATTTTGCATCTTTATTTAAAACTAACTGTAGACATGGATTTTAGAAATGAAGTGAAATATAATTATTAGACCTACTGTATTTAATGTAAGTAGTACTGCTAGATATGCTTTGAAATTAGTCAGTATGCTATACCTGTAATAAAAATGTCTAAAAATGTTCAATGAAAATGTGGAATACGCTTAAAATAGCTGTGTTAATATATAAGGGTAAAGTTACACTCAGAGTGTGAATTATATTGTGACATCTATGGGACTAATAGTAAAGACATGCATTTTAATAGTAAACATTTAACATTTTAATGTGGCACAATCACAACCAGTCATGATGTTTTCATCTGATTGTCGAACAAATCACTTCAAAAAGTAGGCTACCTGTGCACGTTCGTCCACTCCAAAATAATTCCTCCATCCAAAAGTTGCACTGTGCACCCAACATTTGATGAAGGTAAGTCAGTTAAAAAAAAAAATTATTTACTATGACAGCCTACACCGGACGACGCTGGGGCAATTGTGCACCGCCCTAAGGGACTCCCAATCACGGCACGGTTGTGATACAGCCAGGACACAAACCAGGGTGTCTGTAGTGATGCCTTAAGCACTGAGATGCAGTGCCTTAGACCGCTGCGCCACTCGGGAGCCAAATGCCAACACAAACATAACACTGTTTGGACTGTGTAGAGCAGGGCTCTCCAACCCTGTTCCCAGAGAGTTACATGTTGCTGTTTCTTAGTGAGCTAGCTACCTTCCTCATTTATGTCGCTGTTACTGTAGCCTGCACAACTTCCTTTTTCACAGCTGTCACAAATTCTGTTGTGCCCCAGAGTTTGATATTTTCATTTTAAAAATATAATTTTTTATTTAACTAGGCAAGTCAGTTAAGAACAAATTCTTATTCCCAATGACGGCCTACTCCGGCCAAATCCAGACGACACTGGGCCAATTGTGCGCCACGCTATGGTACTCCCAATCACAGACAGAAGTGATACAACCTGTAACTATAGTGACAGCTCTTGCACTGAGATGCAGTGCCTTAGACCGCTGCGCCACTCGGGAGCCCATTTCATTGCTTCCATTTGTGGTTTTGTGATACTCTCAACTCAACTTGTGGTATTAAGCACATTTATCACACCTCAAATGAAAGTTACTTTACTTAAGGTGTCCCTGCACACTATAACAGCAAATGACATAGTTATGACACCCATCATTCCCTTCAATGTAATAATGTGACACAGAGTTTGGTAAATGATATAACACCATGTAGAATGTAATAACATATGACATAAGTTGTCACACAGACTGTGTAATAGCAATTGTTATTAACAGTTGACATTAGAGCATATGACAATAGGATGAACAGTCATCTATAACAACCATTATAACTACTTTTATAACATTGTATACCATTACTCACAACTACTTTAAACTACTTATGACAGCTTATGACAAATGTTATTATATGTTACGTAGTTGTTATAAATACTTTATAAATGAATAAATAAGGACCCCTACAGTAAAGTGTTACCCAAGTTCGCTAGAGGACTGGACTCAGTTGGTAATGTTGCAAGTTCTCTAGCAGGCTGGACCTAGTCGATTGTTGCAAGTTCGCTAGTGATAACTCAAGATAGGAAGACAAGCTGAGTAGAGATGAATGCGATTGAAATCACCTGAACCAACTGTCACTGGTATAAACCACGACAGAGAGGTGGGGGTGTTCGTTTAATTTGGAATTTTCCTATTTACCACTGTAGCAGTACAAAATTGCATTTCAAACAAATAGGAGAAAGGTTAACATTTTTACTTTATTTGCATTTAGGGGAGCTCATGTCTTATTTGAAGGGCTGAGCCCCCCCCCGTAATTCGCAAACTGGTTACAGCGAAATCAAGTTACACTATAGCTTCACATTTGGCATGGAGAGGAGAAAAGGGGGAAAGTGGGGGATGACTTTTATAATATAATAATGTAACACAAGATAGTCACACATTATGACCAATTTACCCTAGACTTAATCAATTGAACAAAGTTGCCTTTAAGTGGCTTCTTGGCAAAAAACATTCTGGCAAAAAAATATTTAAAAAATCTGATTTGGATCAGCAACAAAAACTCTTGAGCATGTTTTGCATGCCTTCAGGAAATCTCTTAGAAGTCTGAAGAAGTACCTCCCACTACAAGGCTCTGGTTCTGTTGAGAGGTTTGTGCCAAAGGATTAGGAATTAATTCAGTCATCAAAGCCCCTTTACCTTGTCATAAAAGGTGGGGTCCTCCTTTTCTGCTGCTGATGAAGAGACCTCTGCATTCCCTTGTTCAGCCCTGCCTCCTTCATTACAATATGCCTAATGTAATACACCACAACACAAAGGACCAAGACGTTTTATACTAGTTGGTACTGCTAATCATCTTTTATTCTTTAAAAAAACGATTGAAAACGATTTTCAGGTATTCTGGAGAAAAGAAACTGTAACAAATATATAAAGAAAACTCAAATGTCGTAAGTCTATTTCAATCAGAACTGTAAATACATTTTTATCATAGACCTGGGAGTTAATTTCATTCAATCTAGTGGTAAATGAGAATATATATTTTCAAGGGTCACACTTAAGTAAATTAATCTCTCCAGTACGTTCACTCAGGCTATTTAAGTTTTTATTGGTCCCTGGCAAGGGTCCTAGAAATGTGCTATATTCACTTGACTAAATGCAACCCAACTCATCACAATATAAACCTTTTTCATTTGTTTGTGTGCCAGTTCACTTCTAGGTGGGATTTGAGCTGGTACAAAGTAAAGCTTTTCACCCAAAGAATCCCAGTTCCAACAGATTCTATTCGACTGATAAAAAGAGTAATACGTATCATGACCAGACCAACCAAAACACATACAGGGCCATGACTTGACACACACAGTGAACTAGGTCTGGTCTAATAAGGATGTAGACAGCTGTCTAAGTTTTAAGTTGTGTACTAATTCTGTGTGAATGAAGTCCTTCCTGTGTACCAGGGGCTTCTCTCGGTCAGTTTAGATCTGTGAGAATGATAAAGCTAGACAGCCAACAGGTCTGTTATGAGTGGGAACAAAAACTCAGGGAGGGTTAGATTTTTTCATAGCTAATGTCAACCGGGGAGATAATACCTCGTCTCTACTGGGGCTCAGCGCAGGCATTATCTGCTCACCAAATATTTTGCGACTTCCTTTTTAGTCATGTGGAAGGAGTTTGTTTAGATCCCTCAGAAATGACCCGGCCCTGACGCAGGACCTGTTTGGATTGGGCTGCTAAAATGTTTCAGGTAGGTGAACCAATGAACGAGGGGACAGGAATTTAGGCAAACTATATTATCAGGATATGAAATAAGCTGCTCTGTAAAATAGTTATCCCTCTCTACTTCCCCTGTCTGTCTTACTTGTGTATGGAGATATAAGCCAGATTTCAGCATTCCTGTGATAACACAGCGACGGGGATGAGCAGTAGACACAGTCACAGTCAACCTAGGTCTGGTTATTATGGTCTGGATGGAAGCGGAGCTGTCGCTACGGTGAGAGAGCTGTTTGGCTGGCAGAGATTAAATAATGATTCCTGTTAGAATGAATTAAGGGGGCTTTTGCAAAAGCTGCGGTGTGGCACACACCTCGGAAAGCAAAATTGCTATTTAAAATGATTACGAGATCATTATACAGTGCAGGGAGCTAATGGCACCCATCTAAACTTGTCTATCACTTGGGCTCAAATACGGCGTCAACACACACACACACACACACACACACACACACACACACACACACACACACACACACACACACCATACACTTAGCTTTTAGATATGCATTAGTTTCAACCAACGTGTATTCGCTGTCCATAAATTCTGACATATTCATTTCAATGTCATCATTTTCACATCAAGAAAAATGTGACAAAATATTTTCCTGTGAAAGCCAGTCGTATTTGTCAAATCCCTCAGCAGACAGACTAATTTCCCAATGTTGAACTATGAATATTCCTATGGAACGAAAGGGAGGGGTGAGGGCATTGGAGATTTTAATAAGGATAGTTTATCTTGAAGACAGAAAAAAATTGTAAGAGGTAGAGGGCTCTGTCTGTCTGCAGCTCCTGTTCCTCTCACAGGTGATGGAGGAGGCACAAAGACTGTTGCACCATAATGGCAGACATTCTAGCTGTGCTTCTCTGAACAGATGGTGATGAGCCTGTTGCTAGGATAAGGCCTGAAGAATTTAGTTTTTAATTCCACATTATTTGCCTCGCTGCCACGGTTGGTTTCCTCAGGCGAAAAAATACAAAGACAAAGAAGGAAGAAAGCAAGGAAAGAGGGTCTGAGCCAGGTCAATGGAGGATTCTGGGTAAGATTGTCTGTTCAGCTGCTGAAGATCACCTGGGTTGTGTTCATTATGGCAAAACTGAAAGTACAAATCTGAGTACTCATTGGACAAGGTTAGGGCAGTACCTCCCCATTTCGAAACTTTTTCTTTCTACAAAACAGAGGCCCTGGTTTGGGAAGCAGAAACAGGAAGGAAGATTTGGTTTGGCATCACAGCTAGGCATTTGATGCCTGTGATAGCACTGTAGAAATAGTCAAATCCTCACTATTACGAGTCTGTTGCCCTTTCCTAATTAAGAATAACATGTTCTTGAGGAAAAGTTAGCCTCATGTTACCGGGTTTATCAAAACAACCAGAGACCAGATAAATAAAACACACACGCACGCACGTGCGCACACACACACATAGTGTGGCCCAAACGAAGCGAAGCGTTGGTGGTCTCACCAAATATTTAAGTGCTTTACTGAACTTTCAACATTTATTTTACCGCAGGCATTGTTGTGTTGGCTCATTTGTCAAATTATCCTGAAAAAAAAGTATTTGAACTCAACCCTGGAATACTATCATCCAAAAATATTAAAGAGAAACACCCATGGAGGCTCTTCAATGCCCGGCTCATTGCAATTGCTGAGAACTAGGAACTAAAAAGAGATCAGAATATTGTGAATTCACAGCATCCACTGCTAGTTGTCAAGCTTGAAAAACAAAATGATGTTGGGGGATGTGGCTTCTTTCTATCCTGTCACTAATCCTGTCACTAATCCATGTCTGACACAAGGATATCTTTTAAAGTGCCAGGCATAGTTAAGCATACTCCTTGGCTAGTTAAGCATACTCCTTGACAAGTTTAGCATACTCCTTGGCTAGTTTAGCATACTCCTTGGCTAGTTAAGCATACTCCTTGGCTAGTTTAGCATACTACTTGGCTAGTTTAGCATACTCCTTGGCTAGTGAAGCATACTCCTTGGCTAGTTTAGCATACTCCTTGGCTAGTTTAGCATATTCCTTGGCTAGTTAAGCATAATCCTTGGCTAGTTTAGCATACTCCTTGGCTAGTTTAGCATACTCCTTGGCTAGTGAAGCATACTCCTTGGCTAGTTTAGCATACGCCTTGGCTAGTTTAGTATACTCCTTGGCTAGTTTAGCATACTCCTTGGCTAGTTTAGCATACTCCTTGGCTAGTTAACTTCTTAGGGCTAGGGGGCAGTATTTTGAAGTTTGGATGAAAAATGTGCCCAAAGTAAACTGCCTGTTACTCCGGCCCAGAAGCTAGGATATGCATATAATTAGTGGCTTTGGATAGAAAACACTCTGAAGTTTCTAAAACTGTTACAATAATGTCTGTGAGTATAACAGAACTGATATGGCAGGCAAAAACCTGAGCAAAATCCATCCGGGATGTCTGAATCAGTCATGTCACACTGTTTTCAATAGGCCAGCTATTCAAAGACTCATAGTTTAACCCCCAGATTGCAGTTCCTATGGCTTCCACTAGATGTCAACAGTCTTTAGAAAAGGTTTGAAGCTTCAATCATGAAAATCAAGGGAGTAAGACCACTTGTTCCTGAGTTCACGTCAAGTGTCCTGTTTTGGATTTTGTGCGTAACAGGGAATGCGCGCTCAGTTCTTTTTCTCTTCTATTCAGCAGGTTATATTCCGTCTGAAATATTATAGTTTATATTCATTTTAGGGTATCTGAGTATTGATTACAAATGCTGTTTGACCTTTTTTGACGAACTTTATGGGTACTTTTGGGATATCGTTTGTCTGCATGGATGAAAGCCTTTGGGCAGGTGGATTACTGAACAAAACGCGCCAACCAAACTGAGCTATATGGATATAAAGAGGAACTTAATCGAACAAAAGGGCCTTTTTATTGTGTAACCTGGACGCTTGGGTATGCCATCAGAGGAAGATCATCAAAGGTAAGCGATTTAGTTTATGCTATTTTTGAGTTTTGTGACCCCTCTGCTGGTTATGTTATTATGCTAATTGAGTTTTTGAGTGGGGCGCTGTCCTCAGACAATCAAATGTTCTGCTTTCGCCGTAAAGCCTTTTTGAAATCTGATAATGCTGTTAGATTAACAAGATTCTAAGCTTTTGAAGGATGTATTTTCATGAATGTTTGAAATTAGTATTTTTGTCATTTGAATTTGGCGCTCTGCATTTCACCGGATGTTGTCAAAATCGATGTTGTCAAAATCGATCCCGTTCACGGGGATTGGATCCGTAACAGGTTAAGCATACTCCTTGGCTAGTTTAGCATACTCTTTGGCTAGTTTAGCATACTCCTTGGCTAGTTAAGCATACTCCTTGGCTAGTTAAGCATACTCCTCGGCTAGTTTAGCATACTCCTTGGCTAGTTTAGCACACTCCTTGGCTAGTGAAACATACTCCTTGGCTAGTTTAGCATACTCCTTGGCTAGTTAAACATACTCCTTGGCTAGTTAAGCATACTGGGGTGGCAGGTAGCCTAGTGGTTAGAGTGTTGGGCCAGTAACTGAAAGGTTGCTGGATTGAATCCCAGAGCTGACAAGGTAAAAGTCTGTCGTTCTTCCCCTGAACAAGGCAGTTAACCCACTGTTTCCTGGTAGGCCATCATTGTAAATAATAATTTGTTCTTAACTGACTTGCCTAGTTAAATAAATGTAAAATAATAAAAAAAAATACTGATTGGCTAGTTAAGCATACTCCTTGGCTAGTTAAGCATACTTCTTGGCTAGTTAAGCATACTCGGGCTCCTGAGTGGCGCAGCGGTTTAAGGCACTGCATCTCAGTGCTTGAGGTGTCACTACAGGCACCCTGGTTTGATTCCAGGCTGTATCACAACCGGATGTGATTGGGAGTCCCATAGGGCGGTGCACAATTTTGCCAGTGTCGTCCGGGTTTGGGCGGTGTAGGCAGTCATTTTAAATAAGTTATAGTGTGCACAGACAACTTCTTAGGGATCGGTGGTGCGCTACGGCGAAAGCATAGCATTTGAATATCTGAGGACAGCGCCCCGCAAATTTCCAGCATAAAAATATATTTCAAACCAGCACAGGAATTACAAAATCAAATATAGCGATAAAATAAATCACTTACCTTTGAAGATCTTCCTCTGGTTGCAATCCCACGGGTCCCAGAAACACAAAGAATGGTTGTTTTGTTCGATAAAGTCCCTCTTTATAACCCAAAAACTCTGTTCGGTTGGCGCGTTTTGTTCAGTAATCCACCCATTCCACTCGTTCAACATACAGCCATAGGAAACCTAAAACAGTTACCTATAAACTTCATCCAAACAAGTCAAACAACGTTTCTAATCAATCCTCAGATACCCTAATATGTCAATAAACGATAATATTTCAGACGGACAATAGCCTGTTCAATAGAAAAGAAAAATAACGAAGAGCGAGTACACAGTCACGAGCGCAAAAGAGTAGTGTCAGTTCTAACAGCCACCTGCCAGAACTTCTATTTCTTGTTAGTTTAAAAAAAAACAAGCCTGAAACCATGTCTAAAGACTGTTGACATCTAGTGGAAGCCATAGGAACTGCCATCTGGGAGCTAAATCCCTCTATAGTGAATAGCAAGTCAATGGAAAAACTGTGACATCAAAGCAACCCATTTTCCGGATAGATTTTCCTCTGGTTTTTGCCTGCCATATTAGTTCTGTTATACTCACAGACATTATTTTAACAGTTTTAGAAACTTCAGAGTGTTTTCTATCCAATACTACCAATTATATGCATACCCTAGCTTCTGGGCCTGAATAACAGGCAGTTTACTTTGGGTACGTAAGGCTCTCCGTACTTCCAAACACTGCCCCCTAGCCCTAACAGGATATTATTAAGTAAAGTGGCAGTAATTTGAGGTGTTATAAATGTGCTTAATACCACAAGATGATTTGAGAGTATCACAAAACCACAAATGGGAGCAATGAAATGGGCTCCCGAGTGGTGCAGCGGTCTAAGGCACCTTGTTTGAATCCAGGTTGTATCACATCTGGCTGTGATTGGGAGTCCCATAGCGGCGGCGCACAATTGGCCCAGCGTCGTCTGGATTTGGCCGGAGTAGGCCGTCATTGTAAATAAGAATTTGTTCTTAACTGTCTTGCCTAGTTAAATAAAGGTTAAATAAAAAATATACATATATATTTCAAATGAAAATATCAAACTCTGGGGCACAACAGGATTTGTGACAGCTGTGAAAAAGGAAGTTGTGCAGGCTACAGTAACAATGACATAAATGAGGAAGGTAGCTAGCTCACTAAGAATCTGCAACATGTAACTCTCTGGGAACAGGGTTGGAGAGCCCTGCTCTACACAGTCCAAACACAGTGTTTTGTATGACACTCATTTGAAAGTATTGGCACTGGGCTCTTGAGTGGCGAGCGGTCTAAGGCACTGCATCTCAGTGCTTGAGGCATCACTACAGACACCCTGGTTTGTGTCCAGGCTGTATCACAACCGGCCGTGATTGGGAGTCCCTTTCCAGAGACAGCAGGGGTTCAAACTGTAGAACCCAGTTCCTACATTTGAATATAGAAATTGATTATATCAAACAAAACTATGCTACATTTACCTCTGGGACCCTCAGGATGACAAATCAGAGCAAGATTACTGAATGTAAGTATGTTATTTACCTTCAGAGGTGAATGTATCAAACCAGTTGCCGTGATAAAGCAATAGCATGGTATTTTTTGTAGTAGTTACTGTAAATTGAAAAGTGCAGTTAAATTAACAAGAATTTAAGCTTTCTGCCCATTTAAGCCATGTCTACGTTCTGGAAAGTTTGCTGTTACTTACAACGTCATTCTAGTCACATTAGCACACGTTAGAACAACCGTCCCGGTATAGGGACACCAATCCCGTAGATCCTTAAGAGGTTACCACAGCATTCTGCATCGAAACACCATCCCATTTGGTTTGTGCTTAGTGGGACTATCATTAGTTTTTCAACAGGACAATGACCCAACACACCTCCAGGCTGTGTAAGGGATATTTGACCAAGAAGGAGAGTGATGGAGTGATGCGTCAGATGGCTTGGCCTCCACAATCACCTGACCTCAACCCAATTGAGATGGTTTGGGATGAGTTGGACCGCAGAGTGAAGGAAAAGCCGCCAACAAGTACTCAGCATGTGGGAACTCCTTCAAGACTGTTGGAAAAGCATTCCAGGTGAAGCTGGTTGAGAGAATGCCAAGAGTGTGCAAAGCTGTCATCAAGGCAAAGGGTGGCTACTTTGAAGAATCTCAAACATAAAATATATTTTGATTTGTTTAACACTTTTTTGCTTACTACATCATTCCATATGTGTTATTTCATAATTGTGATGTCTTCTCTACTATTCAACAATGTAGAAAATAGTCAAAATAAAGAAAAGCCCTTGAAGGAGTAGGTGTGTCTGAACTGGTATGTATAAAAAAATATATGTTTGGTCTTACTGATATTAGATCATACAAATGCATTGAATAAAATATTCACTACATGGCACAGATAGTCCCCAAAAATATCAAAAGGAATTTTGTTGTCTCTCCTATATCTGATAGACATAAGAAAGATCAGGAAACATATACAGTATATCTTTTTTTACGTGTATAAATTTTTTCAACTGGTAACCGGGAGACCTTCAGATGAGTCTTGTGTGTGTGGCCAGTTGGTGTCTTGGGGCAAAACAAACGACATGTAAATGTTTGTGAGAGTCTCACCTTTGCACAGATTAGTGTGTGCTAAAGACGGACGCTAAAGACAAAAGTTGGCAGAGAAGAGTCTCCTGACACTTGTGGTGGTTGTAGCTAAAAACAGAGAGCACCATCCTGTTCATGAGACTCTCACGAGAGGAGATTCTAGTTTAAACTGACAGATTTTTATGGGGATTTTTTTTTGTATGCTAATTAGATTTCCGCAGGGGGCGCAGACATCGACCTTAGGGAACGCCTACCCATGTCCACATGCACTGCACAACTGCACGTATGCAATTGTACAAGGATTTCTTAATCACGCAACATCAGAAACAGTTCCACTATATAAACAATTATTGGCCTCTGCTGCAACACTGTCTGTTCAGTATCTCACACGGAGAATTTCCAACCTTTCCTCTCTCCCTCCTTTCCCTCTCTCCCTCCTTTCCCTCCATTCTCTAACTTTCCCACATACGAAAATGGAGGGCTTTCAGCACATACTGCAGCCCTATCTCACTGTGTACAGGACCCTGTCGGCCTGTTTCCTCCTTTGCACTTTTTTTGTTTGTTCTACTGTAATCATTTGGCTGGCCCAGATCCGTGTGGGTGTGCTGGCAGCCATACAAAAAGAGGAGGAAAAAAAAGCTACATGGGAACAGAGTTAAGGTTGAATATTTATTACAAGAAGCCATCTGGCGTCAGACTGTCTGTACAGGGGGCTCTCTTCTTATAATAGTTGCTCTTCTCCTCACGTTTTCTTTTCCGTTATCTCTCTCTCTCTCTCTCTCTCTCTCTCTCTCTCTCTCTCTCTCTCTCTCTCTCTCTCTCTCTCTCTCTCTCTCTCTCTCTCTCTCTCTCTCTCTCTCTGTCTCTCTCTCCTTCCCCCAGTGTCCCATTGCAAATATGCAGGCTCAGCCACATTGCCTGCATAGCCCTTATAATTATTGTATCATTATGTCATTAAAGGCCCTGACTTAATTTATGCGGAAAGAGTGCTAAGATTTATCTTCCCCTAACTGTCTCTGGGTAGCTTTGGGAGGGATATTCAGGCACTTTTCAGGGTCATTTGACACATCAATCTGTAAGTTGATGAAAGTGTACAGATGTTGGATCTTATTTTGACCTATATTGTCCATAATGCTGCTGGATGTGTTAGTGTGGCTTTTCAGTGAATTTACGTAAATCCCGAAGCTCATCTACATTTCCTGCGGTGCAGAAAAATTCTGAGCAACAAATGAGCAATCAAATTAAGATCCTACATCTGTGTCATAGTACTACTAAACATCAAGGTACTACACACCTGTATTGTAGCAACTGTATGTCTGTGTAGCAACCGCAATCCTTTAGTGCATTTTCTGTATGTAAGGCAGATTGAGTGTGTGCATCTGTAATATGTGTCCATTCAGACTTCCTGGTTGTGTAATCACATTGGGAATTGGAGTAAGAACCAGCTGCATGTCACCCTCAAATCTCTATGGAATGTGTGGCATTCCCAAGTTAAAGAAACCCACACAGGAAGTCTAACATTTCTTCCACTGAATTCTACCATTGATTATGGCATATGTAGTCAATGGTAGAAACCACACACTTGCATTGCTTCCTCTCAATGTGTCTGGGTACTTATCTCCATAAAACAAACTAACAATCATTTTCTTTGCTTAGCACCCTACCATAGTTATTTAATTCAGACTTTCAACATACATCAAATGGGAAATGTATAATTTTCAATTTGCCCAATTAATACTAACAAATATAGTAACAATCAGGACAAAGCTTTAGTGTTATGAAATGGTGCGTTAAATCAATTGTATTACATAGTATGTAAGTAGTTGTTTATATACATAAACTTGTGTGGTACATTCTTTTACCCAAAGTGCCTAGTTGGCACAGCTGTAGCCCTCTGGATGTAATCTACGATGATCTCATTGAAACCTTTTCATCACGGAATGTCAGACATCTAAATACCCATGGAAAGGACATTTCTGGTGTGATGTGGACAGGGAGACACTCAGAGGAGACAAGGTGCAGCAGCGGGATTAACCTCAGTCACTAAACAAGTGATGTGTTATACAACGGAGGTGTTTACTTACACGTGCCTGTATCTGCTGGTTTAATATACTCAAAAACACTGTTATTATCTACACAGTGTGTATGAAACCAGGTTCACTGCTTAAGTTATGCATCTATTTGTGCAACAGAGGAAGAAAGGCATTGTGTTTGTTTATATTTCATTTATTGTATTCATTGGAAAGTTCTGTCATGTACCTTCTAAATTGTACGGGGAGCTCATGTGGAAGGCAATAAGCTTACATCAGGATTGAATAAACAAATGACTGGGTAATGTTTATAAAACGCTTTTGCCGTTTGCAGGTACACAACATGCATCCCAATTACAGAGAAATAAAACCAAATGAAAATGTAATCTCCATTCAGGAATATAAATGTGCAATCTTATGAGGAAAAAAGTGCCAAGGAGGTAAGTACCTTGCCAGCTCCATGAAAAATGATACCAATTAAAGCTTAAATTGCTTGTTTTCTCATAACGATCATATTTTCATAACTCTGAAATCAAATAATTGTTGCCTTTATATTAAGCACAATAAAACAGAAAAAATATGGTGTTTGAGAAGAGATAGTGATAGAGCTAGAGAAAGAGAGGGAATGTTAGTTAGAGAGAGAGACAGAGAGAATAGCCTCTGAATATTTTAACTACATTTCAGAAGGCAGTTTCAGGAAAACAAGGAGGGAAGAGGAGAACATGTGGAAAAGTGTGATGCATATGTAAAAGTTCTTAAAGAAAGCTCCACAGAAATATTGCATCATTTATCTTTTGAAACTGCTGGAAATGTGCATATGATTTCATTTTTGATTAAATGCCAAAAGCAGCACACTGGGCTCTTACAGATTAACAAATGTATTTATTTCAAAGACAGAGAGACACAGAGAGAGAGAGAGAGAGAGAGAGAGAGAGAGAGAGAGAGAGAGAGAGAGAGAGAGAGAAATGGTTTGCTTCAGTTTAGTGCCAGAAGGTCATTTTAACAGAAGGTCATTTTAAATTATTTTCAAAAACACAACCAATTAATGCCTCAACTTTTTGCTGTTATGTCCCTTCTTCTGTCCTGAAGTTTCTCAAGTAACTGCAATCTGACTCTGCCCAATGCTTCTGCCACTCTGCTCCATCAATAGCTGGGAGCCTAGGATTTTGTCAAACGTATTACATCTGCATACATGTTATTACTGTCTGAATCAAATCAAACTGAAGAAGGACAAATCAATGTCCATAATTGCCCGGGCCGATAAGCTGTCATCTGTACCTATCAAACTGAAATCTGATATTAAGGGAATCTTAATAAGGCGGTCTTCCAGCACATACACATTAATTCATGCACCTCAAAGAACGTACACAAGCAATTATAGTAAAATATGTTGTTAACTGTGTTTGTAACTTTGTCTCATGTTGCGATACACACGATAGGCCCAGCAATTAGTGATGTCATTTTTGTGCAGATATTGTTCACTGTAATAAGCATCATTTATATTTACTCATACTTTAGAATGTATCACTTATCCATACACAAAGTAGACTGCAAAATGCTACATTGTATTAGCATGCCTCCTTTACTAGCCAGTTTGCTAGGGTAAACGACTTATACTGTAGGTTTACGTGAGTTGTGAAGTCATGTAATGTAAATGTAGGTTAATTATCGAGTTCATTTATTTATGGGTTTCTTTCCTAAGGCCTAGAGGTTAAGTAAGTCTACTCTTGTGTCTATTCTTTAAAACCAAATGAACACAGAGCTCTCAGGAGTTTGGATTAATTGCAAATAAAGAGGTTATTCTCCGAAGAGATGTGACTCAATTCCAGGTTTGGATGGGTTACTTTGTAAATGTAATCTGTTACAGTTACTAGTTACCTGTCCAAAATTGTAATTGTAATTTTGGATTACCCAAACTCAGTAAAGTAATCAGATTATTTTCCATTACTTTTGGGCATAAGAAGAACGCAAAAAGAATCCATCCAACACATTTGGTCATCATAGTGGTCTCTGACTTGTGGTCAGACTCACTCAGGTGGAACAAACTTAAACGTGCACCTTTTTCCAAAGCTGAATTGAATGTCATTGAGAAAACAGAAAGGTGTTACATGATTGCATAAATCACTTACTCCCCAACCCTGCTCAATTGCCACTCCTTCATTCTCTCCTCATCGAAGGAAAGTAGAACCTGGAATCATACAACTGACATTTGAACTGTTGGTTCAATTCTACAACAGTTCAACTACTGTAGTTTCCTGGTGGAAATAAAAGGGACAAAGATATTTAAGTAATTTTACCATTCTCTTATAGATACTTAACATGCATAGGAGCTCCATGCTGTTATTCAGTCCATTCGATCTCCATTGCTATGCTAGTAACTCTAAAATGACATTCTTAACAATATTCATTACATTGTGTTTACACTACTGTAAACTGTACAGTACAAACCTGAGATGCCCAAATAAGAGTCACTTCCTGAACCAAACTTTAGTCATAGATGATTTCACCTCGTAAAAATGTTTTAATGGCAGCGTCGCCTTCAACATTCACTTTTGGAACAACATCCTTTTGGGAAATATGAAATGGCCAAAAAACAAAGCAGAAACAAACTCTTGATCCATCTTCACTCTCCTGAACTGTGACGATGAGTGGTTTTAATAACGTCACTTATGTCATACACTCTAATGATCTGTGTCACCATTAACTGGCTCTTCCATTTGTTGTGCCTGTTTCTAACTAAGGCCAAGTCTATAGAAGTGCCCAGAAACGCACTACAATATGGTTTTGTCAAATGGCACCCTATTCCCTACAAATGTCACTACTTTTTAACAGACTTATGGGCCCTGATTAAAAGTAGTGCACTAAAAACAGAATAGGGTGCCATTTGGGACGCAACCCATTCTAGATTATTTCTTTGATCAGTGTTAGGCCTTCCCTGACACAGCCATTTGATCTTCAGCAGGGTTACACTCGGCTTGGCTCTGTTCACTGGGAGATCCACCCACCCTTAATTGTCAATGTAATTTTACAAGCATCTTGATTCTTTACCACTGGAAAATGAGAGGATTTCATAGAGTGCCTGCGTCCCAATGGGCTCTCGTCAAAAGTAGAGCACTATAAAGGCAAAAATGAATGCCATGTGCTGAGAGAGTGCCCAACCACAGTGGAGAATTGAGATGGCGCCATTAAACCTTGCCCCACAACTGTACTCTGAGCTGCCAAAAAAACATTACTTAAGAGTTAGAATTGAATCCTCTTTCTTTCTCTCTCTCTCTCTCTCTCTCTCTCTCTCTCTCTCTCTCTCTCTCTCTCTCTCTCTCTCTCTCTCTCTCTCTCTCTCTCTCTCTCTCTCTCTCTCTCTCTCTCACTCAACCACTTAAGGATAATTGCTTGATGTCACAGATTGATGAAGATGAAGAGATCCCAAACTTTCTATGTGTGAGAACGTATCTTTTTAAAATGTTATTTTGCACAAGGAATGACTTTTATATCCCTTTCATCTGTCATAAGGAACCACAGTTGGAAATTGTTCTGTTCTTGTTAACTGCTGTTTGCTCTTCTGGAAAATGCATCTAATATGTTTCAGCTTTAACTTGTATCGGTGACACACCCACGGTAGTTATTGGGGTCAAATTTGTCTACCTTTTTGTGAATTTGGAGTGATCAGTCCTTGGTTCCAAATACACACTCTCTCTCTCTCTCTCTCTCTCTCTCTCTCTCTCTCTCTCTCTCTCTCTCTCTCTCTCTCTCTCTCTCTCTCTCTCTCTCTCTCTCTCTCTCTCTCTCTCTGTTCTGTAAGTTCTGTGGTCCCTGTGGTGTGAGCCATATGCAGAAATCAAACATCTTTAGGCTAAACATTCAGATACAGGTGATTCCTGCATGTCACAAAATACGGTGGGTTTTCAAACTGTTAAAGCTAGAATCCTTAATTGAAACAATAACAACGCGATCAACCCACCTCAGTTTTGGTAAAAAGCTGAGGGATGGACCTGGAGAATTGTAACCACTCTGAAATGCATATACAGAGACAAGGACTGACCATCCCAAAAAATCAAAATGATAGTTTTAACCATGTTTTGAGGCTATCCAGTGTTTGTTTACATTTACAGTGTACTGTATGTAAGGCATTTTCTCATGTTTTATTCCTGTTGGCCAGTTGTGACAGAAAAGTGTGACAGAAACGTAAATAGAATGTGCTCGTGAAAGGGAATGTTAGTTAGAGAGAGAGAGAGAGAGAGAGAGAGAGAGAGAGAGAGAGAGAGAGAGAGAGAGAGAGAGAGAGAGAGAGAGAGAGAGAGAGAGAGAGAGAGAGAGAGAGAGAGAGAGAGAGAGAGAGAGAGAGAGAGAGAGAGAGAGAGAGAGAGAGAGAGAGAGAGAGAGAGAGAGAACATTTGAGTTGGGTGGCAATTTTCTTTGTAGACTTTCTGAGCGGGTGAGAGAAAAACGAAACACAACTAAACATTGCCACTCTGGCCAGTCTCTCCCCAACCCTGTGGCACATGTTGAGATCACGAGGAACAGGCGTCAATAAACAAGGATGAAGACAGGGTCATGGTGACCACACATGGTGGAGCGGTCAAGGTTGTCCCACGCAGGTCTGGTCGGGACGGTCGGGAATCCGCTCCTTTCAGAACGTAACCTGCAGAGAGGCTGCTGTTTCAGCTGGGTCCACATGTCCAGAAATGTCCAGAAATGCACAGCCCCATACTGACCACTCTGATAACAGAGACCCCAGGACACACGTATCCCTCTTTTCTAAAAAGGTTGCTTTATGTAGGATACATTACATACACTTTTATCAATCCATCCAAATACAATGTAAAACATCCCTACCTGAGTTACTGTATTACAATAGTGAAGAAAGGATATTTTGCAAGGCCTCGATGGAGAATGGTCTCAGGCTAGTTGTACCGCTGAATTAAAAGACAGTGAGAGTGAGCCTATAAGGAAACCAAGATCAGCCAAGATTAGCCAGGAGACTAAATATAGTTGAATTTAATGAGACATAATGAGAAAAGGATGTTCCCTCAAAGTGAATGCGAGGCATTCATTCATTACAAGGAAGTTTCGTGTTCGTAACAGTTTTTCTCATGTGAAAGTTTTAATAAACTGCCTTCGGAAGAGAAGGTAGAACCCGTTTAACCTGCAGATTCAGTACACTTTGTGTTAAGAATCTGGCAATATGTCCAAAAAAGGGAAAGTGTCCAAAAAAGCTTCCCTTCTATTGTATTTACCTCCAGCCTTTTTAGGACGTGCTATTTGGATTTTCAGTGATGTGGATTTTCAGCAGACCATTTCCGTTTTCTCCTGCTAAAGCACAGAGGGATTGATTCAAGATGTTCTCTCAATTCCTAGATGTTTTATTTTATTAAAAACGAATTGCAATACACAATAAAAGGTTAAAAGGAAATGCAATCTGGGGAGATATAAAGGAGTGTGGCTGACAGATCTGACTGACAAGAGAGGCTTGTTGTGTTGTTCGTTATCTGGTGGTTGAGAATACAGGCAGGAGCCATGTCTAAGCGGCTCCACCATCTTTCCACATCCACTGTCGTTACCTCCTTGCCACATCATTAAGTAGCAGGAAATGTTCAAACATTATTTCACATTTCACACAAACCGCTTCGTTTTCTTGTTGCAACTTCAATTCTTCTTCACGGTTTGGGTATTCAGCATTACCATGTCACTCCATTGGTCGAGGCCCTCTTTTAGGAGAAGGGAAGTGAATAACCTTTAAGAACTGCAATGGCATCGATAATGAACTCCGCTTTCCTAACAGCCTGTCGCCAGTCTGTCACCAGGTTTAACAATCATCAGCTCCTCGGGAACGACGCGGAAGGACGGAAGGAAGAAAGGAGGAGGGCAGAGGAAAGAAGTGCCTTTCAAACCAGAGGTGCAAGGTGGAATCTGTGGCTCTTGACACATTTCATCAGATTCATTCAATTTGGGAAATGTTCAACCAGAAAATGAAATGATTAGCGGGTTGGGTAGATTGAGAGGAAAAGGCAGTAGCGGTGGTGGTGTCGTGGCGTATGGCCTATTGGGACAACGTGTCAAAACACCATATCTCCATCTGATTTAAATGATGTAACACTTCGATTCGTTGTAAAGGGAGAATAGGAACCTAGCAACTATCTGAGGTCACAGCAAAGAGAGAGTGGTACAGTAGTGGTGTCAATGACAGGCAAGAACGACAGGAAGTGGAGTTCTTATGCTGAATGTTAGAAACTAGGTTTTACTCAGAAAGTGAAACTAGCACTAAAAGTATACATATGTGAAAATGTATGCACGCACTACTGTTGGTCGCTCTGGATAAAAGTGTCTGCCAAATGGCAGATATACTCTGTGTCACCGTAAAAGGTCTCAGTCTCACTGCTAAATAGGCTTAACTTCTAGTTTATTAATGATAGATCAAAGTTGCGTGAGAACAATTGCCAATGGGCAAGCTGTGTGTGACCTGGGTCCTGTGTGACTTTCTTTCTTTAGTGCATTCTGTTGCGAAATGTCAAAGAATGTATGACCATCGTCCTCCCAGGAGTGACAAATACATGTTGTTGTTGAGAACAAGGGGTTTCTAAGTTCCATTTTTATTTCCACGTTGTTTAAAACCCAGGCTGCAGAGCACTGTTTCAAACTATGCCCCACTTACTTGAACCCTCTCTTCAGAAGAGTACATTTGGTAAACGTGTGCTAGGGAAATATTTGCTTTGAATCATCAGAAGACATTCTTTTATTTAAAGAGCCCTTTTGATGGAGGGCTACACTCGTCTCATGCTACAGCTGTGATATGGTTCAGCTGGCAGAGAAATCATTCAAATAGTGAAGTAGCATTACCGGTGTGTTAAGATTGTGTGTGTGTGTGCGTGTGTGTGAACGCATAGAAGTGTGTTTGTATGTGTGTGTTGTTTGTGTGTGTGTGTGCACAACTGTGCTCAACAGCATGCGTCTATATCAGTACGTTGAGCTGTGCAGACTGTGTATATGTGTGTGTGCGCGCTCACCCGCATGCGTCTGAGCCTGTGTTTGTGTGTCAGTGTGCATTCAATAGATGTGTTACACCATACGGCTGTTAGAGAAGAAGACAGCCACACTGATCACTCGTCAAAACGCTTCTGGCTGCAGGTACAGCATGTAAAAGATCTTCGCTTTGAGAGTACCTGTCAGCTCCGCGCAGCACACAACATCAAGAGCCTTGCTTTCTGTCACTCGACTCTCTATCCCTCTCTTCTTTACAGAGGAATCCAAAAGATCCAGATACTATGCCATCTGTGAAAGGCAACATCAAATGAAAACACATCTCACAAAAGCACAAGCGGTTAAGATTGTCACTTCAAACAGGAACAGGAAAAATTCTATTAAAAAGGCCTACCTACCTGCTTCATGGAATCAACAAATATGTATTCAAACGCCTGATATTAGCTCCATATGAAATGACAAATGACAAATTATCACTTGTTTTAATTCATATTATTTCATAGCATACCTTATTGGAAATGAGTTACCACTGCTCTTTCTTAGAAGACAAACGTGGTGGGTAAGCATATCATTCTCCCCAGAGTCAGCTATCAACAGCATCTTGCCATTGCATTTCAATACCTTGAGAAATTAGGTAATAGTAGTTTTAATTGCAAAGTTAATTAGAACCATTAAAAAACATAAAGATTAAAACTGCCACTAATAAAAAAAAATGCATTTAATTTGGCTATTTCATTTTATTATATGTGTATTTTGCCATATAATGGAGGAATTTCAAAGCCTGGGACAGTATACAGAAGGGTAAAAGGTAAGCTGCAGTAGATGTACTGTATGTACTGCAGAGTGTATGTTGGATCACTCCATAGTGCTTGAATCTAATCTTGATTAATGAACCGTCTAGTGAGGTGACACTGACAGATATGTTAGTAGGTTCTCTCCAAAGCACACTGCAGTATATTATTTAAATTGAGCGTTCTCTGTCTGTCGGAGTAATGTTATTAGAGGGACTATACTGAAAGACCTTTGTCACATTCATGGAAAAGTATCAACTCTAAAAATCGCTTAGCAAATACTGACAGATCTACAGTAGCTCTGCTTGATGTGTGCTGGGCCTTGGGTATGAACCTACAATAACAAAAGCAATCGAGGCAGAGAATAGACAAAAAACACCTTTTTGCCTTCTATATTTCTCAGAAAAGCGTGTTTTTATTTTAATTTCTTCCTATATTATTTTGGGAACGTTAACCAACTGCTCCTCGTTTGCAGGGACAAAGGAACGGAACAAAAAACAAGTATGAAAACATTAGTGTCTCTGACGTTTTAGAGCCGCTGACTGTAACATGCAAAGAGTTGCTAGTTAGATAATAATTACAACAATAATACAGACTGACCTCGCAGGCTACACTGCCCTCCAGGCTCTGGCTAGTCTAATACACACTGATGTCTCTGTAACTACTCCCACCGAGATGACATCTACTGTACAGTCTACAAGCTGGAAAACACACACAGAGACACACACACACACGGACACACACATCTGCATCTCCAAGCTGAATAAATAAATAAGGGCCGCGACTGGGACATCGCCTTACATCAAGGAAGGGAGGAGAGAAAAGTGGTCCCTCCTAAAGACAATCAGTGAAAGTGGCCCTGGACAAATATAGAACAGTCTGCCCACTGCTATCGGCCTATGAGATCAGTACATACCCACAGACATGAGTAAGGTGGCAGAAACTGTCACAGTGTCGGAGAACAATACACTGACCGGTTAGGATCGTGCTGGCCTGGCCTTTTCATGGTCACTCAGGCACGATGGGAGATATCCCAATATGATCCCCAACGTTCTCTGATTGGATGTCACAAACACACAATAGGATTCCAGGAAAAAGGAGGACCTGAGAGGACAGATGAATTTACATCATGAGATGTTTAGGAGATTTGACCATGAGGGTGGTTCTGGACTTGGGCAATTTGAATACAGTTTAGATATGCCGGCTCCACTAAAGGCTTCTATGGAATGGGTAAAGTCATCTGGGTAAAGTCATTCCAAAATGTCTGCAACAAACAGATTTGAATTTGGTTCAGTTGTAAAAGAGAGGAAAATAGATCATAGTGCGAAGATAGAAGTCAGTGTACCACAAACATCAGGTGCTGCATAGCTACTGAGGTAGGAGAGAGCCGGGACGAAAGTAACACAGGGCGAAAATGACACAAACATTTCAAGTTCAAGTCAGACCGTTCCTGATGCAGAGGACGACCTCGCTATAAAGAAACAGCCCAGTCCGACCATGTTTCGCCGAGATGTAGAGTTCTGTTTAGGTTCAAAAAATCTTAACGCATCTAGTGAATAAATGACAGCATAGGTTTCAAGTATTATGCGAGCTAGTCTTGGGTGTTAACTTGGGAGAAGTTACAGGAGAGACTGGTGGGACGAAAGTAGCACAAAGTTAACCCACGAGAGTCTAAGCCCTGTCTAAACCTGGGGAAGGGAGGGGGGGTTCTAAGCTAACATATGGAATTGTTTTAAGATGGTCATACCAAGGATCATTTAGCTATTTTATTTAGAGTTTTAAGACACCTTAAGTTAAGGTATCAAAAAAAGATATTAAAAAAGTATTGGATGAAACATTTAGTTTGGTATTATCATAAGATTCACTACATGGAACAACAGAGAGTCCCCAAAAAATGTTTAAGGAAGTTTGTTCTTAAGTGTCTGTCCTACATCTGAGCGATATAAGAAAGATTAGGAAACATTTTTTTATTTATTTGTACATGTACAGGGCATTCAGTAAGTATTCAGACCCCTTGATGTTTCCACATTTTGTTACCTTACAGCCTTATTCTAAAACAGATTTTTTTTTAAATCTCCTCATCAATGTACACACAATACACCATCAAAGAAAATAAATTAAATATCACATTTACATAAGTAATCAGAACCTTCACTCAATACTTTGTTGAAGCACCTTTGCCAGAGATTACAGCCTCGAGTCTACTTGGGTATGACGCTCCAAGTTTGGCACACCTGTATTTGGGGAGTTTCTCCCATTCTTTTTCCACAGATCCTCTCAAGCTCTGTCAGGTTGGATGGGGAGTGTCGCTGCACAGCTATTTTCAGGTCTCTCCAGAGATGTTTGATTGGGTTCAAGTCTGGGCTCTGGCTGGGCCACTCAAGGACATTCAGAGACTGGTACCGAAGCCACTCTTGCATTGTCTTGACTGTGTGCTTAGGGTTGTTGTCCTGTTGGAAGGTGAACCTTTGCCCCTCTCTGAGGTCCTGAGCGTTCTGGAGCAGGTTTTCATCTAGGATCTCTCTGTACTTTGCTTCGTTCATCTTTCCCCTCGAACCTGACTAGTCTCCCAGTCCCTGATTCTGAAAAACATCCCCACAGCATGATGCTGCCACCACCATGCTTCACAGCAGAGATGGTACCAGGTTTCCTCTAGACGTGATGCTTGGCATTCAGGACAAACAGTTCTCATGGTATGAGAGTCTTTAGGCAAACTCCAAGCGGGCTGGAGCCTTTTACTGAGGAGTAGCTCTGTCTGGCCACTACCATAAAGGCCTGATTGGTGGAGTGCTGCAGAGATGGTTGTCCTTTTGGAAGTTTTTCCCATTTCCACAGAGGAACTCTTTAGCTCTATCAGAGTGACCATCATTTTCATGGTCACCTCCCTGGCCAAGACCCTTCTCCCCCGATTGCTCAGTTTGTCCAGGATGGCAACTCTAGAAGGCCTCTGTGTTCTTTTGCACATCTTAATATTTTATTTTTATTGGCCAGTCTGAGATATGGCTTTTTCTTTGCAACTTTACCTAGAAGGCCAGCATCCCGGAGTCACCTCTTCACTGTTGACATTGAGACTGGTATTTTGCAGGTACTATTTAATGAAGCTGCCTGTTGAGGACCTGTTTCTCAAACTAGACAATCTAATGTACTTGTCCTCTTGATCAGTTGTGCAACGGGGCCTCATACTCCTCTTTCTATTCAGGTTAGAGCCAGTTTGCGCTGTTCTGTGAAGGGAGTAGTACACAGAGTTGTACGAGCTCTTCAGTTTCTTGGCAATTTCTCGCACGGAACAGCTTTGATTTCTCAGAACAAGAATAGACTAACAGGTTTTAGAAGAAAGGGATTTGTTTCTGGCCGTTTTGAATCTGTAATTGAAACCACAAATGCTGATGCTCCAGATACTCAACTAGTCTAAAGAAGGCCAGTTTTATTGCTTCTTTAATCAGAACAACAGTTTCAGCTGTGCTAACATAACTGCAAAAGGGTTTTCTAATGATCAATTAGCCTTTTAAAATGATAAACTTGGATTAGCAAACACAACGTGCCATTGGAACACAGGAGTGATGGTTCCTGATAATGGGCCTATGTAATTGGGCCTAATTGATAAATTTGATGTCATTTAAATATACTTTTTTTTTTTCTTTCAAAAACTAGGACATTTCTAAGTGACCCCAAACTTTTGAACAGTAGTGTATATATTTTTTGTAATCTTTATTTAACTTGGCAAGTCAGTTAAGAACAAATTATAATTTACAATGACGGCCTACCCCAGCCAAACCTGGACGAATCTGAGCCAATTGTGCTCCGCCCTATGGAACTCCCAATCACGGCGGATGTGATACAGCCTGGATTCAAACCAGAGTGTCTGTAGTGACACCTCAAGCAGTGCCTTAGACCACCGCGCCACTCAGGAGCCCTTAGTACCCTTCCCCAGATCTGTGCCTCGACACAATCCTGTCTTGGAGCTCTTCAGACAATTACTTTGACCTCATGGCTTAGTTTTTGTCAACTGTGGGACATTATATAGACAGGTGTGTGCCTTTCCATATCATGTCCGATCAATTGAATTTACCACTGTAAATGCTGGTGTGTGTAGCTGGTGAAAAGGTCAGGCACAGGAAAGCAGAGATGAGCGAACAACGTATTTAATAAAATACTGGAAAAACAGGAATACAAATCCAATGCGCGCCCAGAAACAAACAGGCGAACATAACCAGATGCAAATTCCAATAAGGAACAACAAACAATCACGCACACCAAACATGGGGAAAACAGAGGGTTAAATAATGAACATGTAATTATGGAATAGGAACCAGGTATGAAAACAAAGACCAAAAAAATGGAACATGAAAAATGGATCGACGATGGCTAGAAGACCCGTGACGTCAACCGCCGAAAACCACCCGAACAAGGAGAGGGATCGACTTCGGCGGGAGTCGTGACAACCACAGGTGGACTCCAATCAAGTTGTAGAAACATCTCAAGGATGATCAATGGAAATAGGATGCACCTGATCTCAATTTCGAGTCTCATAGAAAACGGTCTGAATACTTATGTAAATAAGGTATTTCGGTTTATTTTTTTATATATACATTTGAAAACATTTCTTTGTCATTATGGGGTATTGTGTGTAGATTTGATGAGTAACATTTTTATTTAATTCATTTTAGAATAAGGCTGTAACGTAACCAAATGTGGAAAAAGTCAAGGCGTGGTACCGGGACCTTCATGTTCATGAGAGTCTCAGCTTTCAATATAGTTTCATATAATATAATATAATAATATAATATAATATCATAATAGGTTGTAGGCCAAACTGTTCGGACGTTACAAATATTTTTGTGAGAAGACCGATTTTCGGGTTGTCTCATGGTCTGACAAACCCTGCTCTAACTCTACCACCTTTCACCGCAGATGCGGAAGGGCGATATTGGCGGATGTGGTGATTGAGACGCAGCCCATGCAACAAAAAAAACATATCTCTAGCTTAAACTGACACATTTTTATGGGAATTTTTGTATTATGCTAATAAGATGTCCGCGGGGGGCGCGACCATTGTAGGCCAAGGGTTAACTGATGACCTGGATTAAAATACAATGTAAGCACAGGCCATCGTCTCCTCTAGTTCATATTGCTTTTATAATGTTAGCAAAATATGAGACTGAATGTTTGAAAATTATGTATGATCATTAGACTTATGCATTAATCAATTGACTTGATCGATCAGTTTTTATCAAGAGGTTAGTGGTTAAAAATATATATCTTTATGATTCTGGGGGGTCAATAACCTTGTATCAAGCCATAGATATGTGTTAGGCATGATGAGTTTGCCTTTTGTGAAAAGAATAAAGACATTTATTCTATCAAGACACGAGGAGCGCACATGACAAGGACAACTGGAGCAAACATGATTGGTAGGGCTAAGCATGAAGTCATTGAAAATTGTGAAAAACATCTACTGCATTCCCATTAAAGTGAGATGAGAAAGGTATGTGATCCATTTTATTCCGATTAATATTGTAAGGCGAACTATTGTGGTTGCTCAATGTTGACGCATGGTTCATTTGTATACACTTAGAACCTAAAGCATTATTTATTCAAATCAACATAAACATGACATGATGGCTGAGAGTACATTTGTTGAAAGTAACGGGCACTACAAAACAGAAACATAGAGATAAGACAGATATTGTGCACTTTTTGCCAGCTGTTACTTCTGTCCAAAGCTGTGTTACGTCCACCCCGCGGGCAGGTACAAAAGTAACGTTATGGTGGTTCTTTTCTCTGTCTAATGATACTGAACCAAAAAAAATCACGCAACATACAACAATTTCAACATTGTACTGAGTTACAGTTCATAAAAGGAAAGCAGTCAATTGAAATGAATTCATTAGGCCCTATTCCAAGGATGGGCCTGGGAGTGCATAGGCCCACCCAATTGGGAGCCAGGCCAACCAATTTATTTTCCCTCACAAAATGGCTTTATTACAAACATAAATACTCCTCAGTTTCACCAGCTGTCCAGGTGGCTGGTCTCAGACGATCCCGCAGGTGAAGAAGCCGGATGTGGAGGTCCTGGGCTGGTGTGGTTACACGTGGTCTGCGGTTGTAAGGCCGGTCGGACGTACTGCGATATTCTCTAAAACGATGTTGGAAGAGGCTTATGGTAGAGAAATTAGCATTCAATTCTCTGGCAACAGCTCTAGTGGACATTCCTGCAGTAAGCATGCCATAGACTTACACAGTAATTATGACAACATCCAGAGGATGTCCTCTAACCTGTCAGAGCTCTTGCAGCATGAACTGACATGCTGTCCACCCAATCAAAGGATCAGAGAATGAATATAGTACTGAAAGCATAAGCTAGAACTAGCTAACACTGCAGTGCTTAAACGTGGTGAGTAGATGACTCAAAGAAAAAGACAATAGTTGAACAATTTTGAACAAATTAATTTCTTCCAAAAAGAAGATGCAAGAGAGACATAGAGATTGTCACATTTCACTTTCAGTCAACTCAGATCAAATCAAATCAAATTGTATTTGTCACATGTGCCGAATACAACAAGCCCTTAACCAACAATGCAGTTCAAAAAATAGAGTTAAGAATATATTTACTAAACAAACTAAAGTAAAAAGTATATATATATAAAAAAGAACACAAGAAAGTTACATAAGAATAACGAGGCTATACACAGGGGGTACCGGAATCGAGTCAATGTTAGGGGGTGCAGGTTAGTTGAGGTCATTTGTAAAGTGACTATGCATAGATAATAAACAGTGAGTACAAGCAGTGTTAAAACAAAGGGGAGGGGGTCAATGTAAATAGTTGGGGTGGCCATTGATTGTTCAGCAGTCTTATGGCTTGGGGGTAGAAGCTGTTAAGAAGGCTTTTGGTCCTAGACTAGGCGCTCCGGTACTACTTGCCATGCGGTAGCAGAGAGAAAAGTCTATGACTTGGGTGACTGGAGTATTTGACAATTTTTGGGGCCTTCCTCTGAGTGTATTCATTCCACCGATTCTGTTCAAAATGTTACTTAAACTGAAGCAAACGGAACAAAACGGAGATGAACATACCTGAATTTGTTCTTAGAAAACTTTTGTTTGCAACTGTTGGAATAAAGATTACACACGATCTCAGCTAGATGTAGGCAAGAGTGTGCAAGGTGGTATTGAATTTGTCACTGTCTGTCAATGTGTCAGTGTCTGTCACATCAAATTTTTCTCCGTATCTACAGTTGAAGTCGGAAGTTTACATACACTTAGGTTGGAGTCATTAAAACTCGTTTTTCAAACACTCCACAAATTTCTTGTTAACAAACTATAGTTTTGGCAAGTTGGTTAGGACATCTACTTTGTGCATGACACAAGTAATTATTCCAACAATTGTTTACAGACAGATTATTTCACTTATAATTCACTGTATCACAATTCCAGTGGGTCAGAAGTTTACATACACTAAGTTGACTGTGCCTTTAAACATCTTGGAATATTCCAGAAAATGATGTCAAGGCTTTAGAAGCTTCTGATAGGCTAATTGACATAATTTGAGTCAATTGGAGGTGTACCTGTGGATGTATTTCAAGGCCTACCTTCAAACTCAGTGCCTCTTTGCTTGACATCATGGGAAAATCAAAAGAAATCAGCCAAGACCTAAAATAAAAAAATTGTAGACCTCCACAAATGGGGTTCATCCTTGGGAGAAATTTCCAAACACCTGAAGGTACCACGTTCATCTGTACAAACAATAGTACGCAAGTATAAACACCATGGGACCACACAGTCGTCATACCGCTCCTAGAGATTAACGTACTTTGGTGCGAAAAGTGCAAATCAATCCCAGAACAACAGCAAAGGACCTTGTGAAGAGGAATGCTGGAGGAAACAGGTACAAAAGTATCTATATCCACAGTAAAAAGTCCTATATCGACATAACCCGAAAGGCCGCTCAGCAAGGAAGAAGCCACTGCTCCAAAACCGCCAAATGACCATCGTTTGGCCATAATGACCATCGTTATGTTTGGAGGAAGTCGGCTTGCAAGTCGGAGAACACCATCCCAACCATGAAGCACGGGGGTGGCAGCATCATGTTGTGGGGGTGCTTTGCTGCAGGAGGGACTGGTGCACTTCACAAAGTAGATGGTATCATGAGGGAGGAAAATGATGTGGATATATTGAAGCAACATCTCAAGACATCAGTCTGGAAGTTAAAGCTTGGTCACAAATGGGTCTTCCAAATGCACAATGACCCTCAGCATACTTCCAAAGTTTGGGCAAAATGGCTTAAGGACAACAAAGTCAAGGTATTGGAGTGGCAATCACAAAGCCCTGAACACAATCCTATAGAACATTTGTGGGCAGAACTGAAAAAGCTGTGCGAGCAAGGAGGCCTACAAACGTGACTCACATTTACCCAACTTCTTGTGGAACACTTGTGGAAGCGTACCCAAAATGTTTTACCCAAGTTAAACAATTTAAAGGCAATGCTACCAAATACTAATTGAGTGTATGTAAACTTCTGACCACCTGGGAATGTTATGAAAGAAATAAAAGCTGAAATAAATCATTCTCTCTACTATTATTCTGACATTTCACATTCTTAAAATAAATAGGTTATCCTAATTGACCTAAGACAGCCAATTTTTACTAGGATTAAATGTCAGGAATTGTGAAAAACGAAGTTTAAATGTATTTGGCTAAGGTGTATGCAAACTTGCGACTTCAACTGTATGTGCACCTATGTTGTAAACTTTCATTCACAGGCTAGGTTGTGGCAACCTCATGATGGGTATAGGGAAAATTAGAGTATCATGTAGTAGCCTAAACCTATCGATGTTACATTGAACTGGATGAATGGAATATGAATGACAGTCATCCACTATGCTATAATAGAAATAAGGCCTAGCTCATGAAAGAAAAAATCGGCCTCCCTTATCGTAAACGCCACTGACCGCCACTGATGCCAATTGCACGCTCCCTCAAAACTAGAGATGCATCTGTTTAATGATCATGCTGTTTAATCATCTTCTTGATATGCCACACCTATCAGATGGATGGATTATTTTAGCAAAGGACAAATGCTCACTAACAGGGATGTAAACAAACAAAATTGGAGAGAAATAATATTTTTGTACATTTGGAACATTTCTGGGATCTTTTAGCTAAAGGTTAAGGAAATATATAAGTTCTTTGTCATAAATATGGTGTCTCTAGCTCCATCGATATCTGAGTAATTAGCGGAAAAAAGCAAAAGGTGTTACAGTACTTCCGTCCCAGTTCTCCCCTACAACATTCTGTATGACATTGACCTTGTTTTCTCTAACAGAGACAGGACTAACTGATGCACAGGGGTAGGATCTTAATTTGAACTTCATTGTCGCAGCAACAGGATTTTTAAAGTTTAGTCCATAATGTTGCTTGATCGGTGGTTAGGCTATTAGCGGATCCAACTTAGGCTACATGGAAAGTAGAATCGTTTTCATATAACTGTGTGTTAGTGCTGGTTTTCAGTGAATTTATGTTAACACAGGAAAATTCTCAAAAGCAAAGAGTGATATATTCACATAGCGGCGTCTTCCCTCTGACCCTACACAGTGAGTGAGTAAAGACACCATCATTGCATTCATCGTTTCAAAGCTGGTTTTGACATAGATCCTATTTTTAGATGAACTTCTGAAGTATCCATGGATTCTAAATGTGGGAAAAGTCTGTCCTTTTCCCTCCCTGGGCATTTGATGTTTCCCAGCAATACTCCCCTCCCAGCCCTCTGTGTGTGTGTGTGTGTGTGTGTGTGTGTGTGTGTGTGTGTGTGTGTGTGTGTGTGTGTGTGTGTGTGTGTGTGTGTGTGTGTGTGTGTGTGTGTGTGTGTGTGTGTGTGTTTTTGTGTGTGTGTGTGTGAGAGAGAGTGTTCCCCTGCGCGTCCGTGTGTGCATCCGTGTACGTGTGTGTTAGTGTTTTTGCGTAAATGTAGAACCAGAGAACTTCCTCTTCGGATCCTCTCTGTTTTCTTTTCAAAGAATGACATTCCTAAGCTGTTTCACTTTCGGACAGGAAGTGAATCCAAGCCAACAATGATTAAAGCTGGAGATAAAACCTAACAGTTCACGCACTGCAGTGGCTCTTCAGGAGTTGGGAGTTTGACATTGTTTCAAACACGTGAAATATTGTTTAATGAATTTGAATAACACAGCAGTAGGAATAGTAGTGGGATCCTGGCTCAAAGTATCCGGGAAAACTTATTGGGAGATGTGTAAAAGGATGTAGGTTTGTAATGAGTATAGGTTATCCTAATCCTAAGTGGCTTGTGAAAGTGTTCACCCCCCTTGGCATTTTTCCTATTTTGTTGCCTTGAAATAATTTTTGGGGGGGTTTGTATCATTTGATTTACACAACATGCCTACCACTTTGAATATGCAAAATATTTTTTATTGTGAAACAAACAAGAAAAATAACTAAATAATTGAAAACTTGAGTGTGCATAACTATTCACCCCCTCAAAGTCAATACTTGTAGAGCCACCTTTTGCAGCAATTACAGCTGCAAGTGTACGGCTTAAAGTGGTCCTATGGACAGATACTTCAATTTCCGCTGTGAAGCTTTGCAGCTCCTTCAGGGTTTTCTTTGGTCTCTTTGTTGCCTCTCTGTTTATTGCCCTCCTTGCTTGCTCTCTTGGCAGGTTTGTTGTGATGTCATATTGTTTAAAAAAAAATTATAACGGATTTAATGGTGCTCCGTGGGATGTTCAACATTTTTGATATTTTTTTATAACCCATCCCGGATCTGAACTTCTCCACAACTTTGTCCCTGACCTGTTTGAAGAGGTCCTTGGTCTTCATTGTGTCGCTTGCTAGGTGGTGCCCCTTGCTTAGTGGTGTTGCAGACTCTGGGGCCTTTCAGAACAGGTGTATATATACTGAGATCATGTGACAGATCATGTGACACTTAGATTGCACACAGGTGGACTTTATTTAACTAATTATGTGACTTCTGAAGGTAGTTGGTTGCACCAGATCTTATTTAGGGGCTTCATAGCAAAGGGGTGAATACATATGCACACACCACTTTTCCGTTTTTTATTTTTTAGAATTTTTTGAAACAAGTAATTTTTTTCATTTCACTTCACCAATTTAGACTATTTTATGTCGATTACATGAAATCCAAATAAAATCTATTTAAATTACAGGTTGTAATGCAACAAAATAGGAAAAAACGCCAAGGGTGGTGAATACTTTGCAAGGCACTGTAATCACTAACTCAGACATGTAAAACATACCCACAATAAAGTTTCTCAGCTGATCTCAAGGTGTGCTTCTGGTTCAGACGACACGTACCATCTATAGTATATTTATAGTTTATTTACAAGGGTTCACTATGCACAAATAGAGATATAAAACATGTATTTTTAAATAAAGCATAGTTACCCCTGTATTTTGTGTTTAAAAATGCATGAGCCATGGTTAGATTTAAAACCAATGTACATGCATTCTTTATGATACTCTATGTACCTGCCTGTGACACAGGTTCATGATGAGCGCAAAACATATCCTTGTTGTTTCAAAACTAGCGTCCAGATTGTCTTGTTATCATCAAATATTGATCAGCTTACAGATGTGGTCTGATGAGCAGCTACAGTCTACTATGCACCTGGCAACTAAAAATAGGTTGTATGCCTTTAAATTAAGAACAAACTATATATATATATATATATATATAGTTTGTAAAGGCATACAAAGGCATACAACCTATTTTTAGTTGCCAGGTGCATAGTAGTGTAGAATTGCCCATTAGTGCTTAAGCATTCTGCTGCCAGAACAGAACTGTAGCATACCATTTAGAGCAGACTTCAATCCATTATGTTCTGCAAATGTCAGTAAATATGACCTAGTATTCACCTGCAGAGGCTTTCCAATTTGTGACACTCTGCAGTCTATATAGGGGAAGAGAACAAGAGATGAAAGATGAGTAATTATCCACTCAAAAAAACAAAAACAGAGGAGCAGTAGAAAAGATCCTGCATTTCCTACTCAAGTGGATGTTTATGTCAACTAAGGTAGTCGTAAAGCACTGACAGATACATATGATAGCAACACTGCCACCATTAGGGCACAAATCCAATAAGATTCTATATAAAAACACAACATGTTATAGAATTTCTGTTGAAATGAAGAGATCTCTCAGAGTTACTGACCGGTTAGTGTAGTCAGACTTTCCAAACTGCTAGAGTATGCTAGTGATCCCAAAATGCATCCCAAATAGTGCCCTATTTCCTATATAGTCCACAACTTTTGCCCAGAGACATTTGGGCTAAGGTGATTTATCCTTTCCAGTTTCCAGGTCTACTCCCTCCTAGCCAGCCTTTCCTCTCCTCTCTGTGGGAGAAGGAGGAAAGAATTTGGATTAGGTAGTTATGATGTATTGTCAGTCTCGGCCCCTGTCATAATATGACGGCAGATCCGGAGCCACTTTGCAGACAAGTCGAATTGATTAGACGAGTCAGTCAATAATGTCAAGGGGAACGACTCGTCACTTTTCAGAGGGCAGCTCATGTTCGAGTGCCTTTTAAATACACCCCAATCCCGGCGTTGTCCGTCCGTCCGTCGGATAAATCACATCAAACATCGCAAATAGATACCCGTTGCATCCTGTTCTACACTTTCTCCCTTTATCAGTAATTGCAACCGTCCTGTCCTGTCACTTTGGTTCAATCCCCCCATCCCTCCATAACCGATTGGCTTTGACAAGGGAAAAAGTCGCTTCTGTCCAAACTGTTAGGGAGGATGATATTTAAGAGATGTGCCCACTAATAGATATCTATCATAATATCCATGTACTGTACAAGCCATTCATCAACCACTACGCTATTCTTGATCTGGAATATCACTTAACTAGATCAAGATGTCATTTTGGCTGAAAGTAAAGTTATTACTTCCCTTTTATGACTCCGTGTTTTTGGTGAGAGGGATGTGACAGGTATGGAGGAGAACATGTGGGAGTAGGCCCATAGAACATTAATAAGTCAGCATGAGCTATTAAATATTTATCTCCACAGAAATCTCTCTTTGTCACATCCTTTTTTCAACAATGAGGACAGGAGTAAGATGCTACTTACTTGAGCTGAGCAGGAGAGGAGAGTCTTGTGGCACAGGGCCACAGATGGCTAGGGATGCTTCCCAAATGGCCCCCTATTCCCCACATAGTGCACTACATTTGACCAGGGCCCGTAGGGAAATAGGGTGTCATTTGGAACGCAGTCTTGGTTTCTGTCTATCTGTGATGCCATGGATGGCTGTAGTTTGACAACCTGCGGAAATCAAAATGAAGGCCAATAAATATTAATGACAACAGCTACAGTAATACACTGTAAAATGGTACTGGATCTTTATGTGCATTGCCAATGCACCTCCTTCATGAAGAAAACATGTTTCATACAGTAAAACCAAATAGGCTTGAAATCTAGCTGCATCTTTGACACTGACAACAACAACCTGCTTGTGTACACTACACGACCAAAACGAGGTAGACACCTGATCGTCGAACATCTCGTTCCAAAAGGTCATTCTAAGGCAAACAATGTCAGGATGAAAAGGGCAATGGTAGAGTACAGTATGTTGCAGTCACAATAATAAACTCATACACTGAACATACACTGAACTAAAATATAAACGCAACAAAGTGTTAGTCCCATGTTTCATGAGCTGAAATAAAATATCCCAGAAATGTTCTATATGCTAAGCTAAAAAAGCTTATTTCTCTCATAAATGTGTTTACATCTCTGTTAGTGGGCATTTCTCCTTTGCCAAGATAATCATCCACCTGACAGGTGTGGCATATCAAAAAGCTGATTAAACAGCATGATCATTACACAGGTGCAACTTGTACTGGGGACAATAAAAGGCCACTCTAAAATGTGCAGTTTTGTCACACAACACAATGCCACAGATGTCTCAAGTTTTGAGGGAGTGTGCAATTGGCATGTTGACTGCAATAATGTCCACCTGTGCTTTGGCCAGAGAATGTAATGCTATTTTCTCTACCATAAGCCGCCTCCAATGTCGTTTTAGAGAGTTTGGCAGTACGTCTGACCGGTATATGACTGCAGGCCACGTTGTGTGGGCGAGCGGTTTGCTGATGTCAACGTTGTGAACAGAGTGCCGGTGGGTGGGTTTATGGTATGGGCAGGCAGGCATAAAATACAGACAATGAACATTTTATCGATTGCAATTTGAATACACAGAGATACCGTGCCTGAAATCCTGAGGCCCGTTGTCGTGCCATTCATCCGCCGCCATCACCTCATGTTTCGGCATGATAATGCACTGCCCCATGTCACAAGGTTCTGTACACAATTCCTGGAAGCTGAAAATGTCCCACTTCTGCATACTAACCAGACATGTCACCCATTGAGCATGTTTGGGGTGCTCTGGATTGACAGCGTGTTCCACTTCCCGACAATATCCTGCAACTTCGCACGGCCATTGAAGAGGAGTTGGACAACATTCCACAACAAACAGCTTGAAGGAGATGTGTCGCGCTGCATGAGGCAAATGGTGGTCACACCAGATACTGACTGGTTTTCTGATCCACGACCTACCTTTTTGCGTTGATATTTTTGTCCAGTATAGTTACAGAAACTGCAAACAGGTATCACTGTAACTGCTGTCTAACAATGTGTACCTATACACTTAAATTACATTATATTTAACTTAACCACCAACTGACTATCAAAGTAAATACATGGTTTGTATAAAGTGGTTCATAAATATCTCTCTCTCTCATCGCTCCATGACATAAAGGAAGATATCTGCTTAATATAATATCTACCGTGTATGTGGGGTTAGGGCAACTTCAGCAGCAGGAAATGGGGACATGACTAGACTATGATTCATCAATATGCATTTATGCTGGAGCTACGAACACAAATGCCCATCTCTATAGTGCAATGCAGAACACAGGGACACATTACAACACTCCTTACGTGGCCTCCAACTGCTCTTAAACACTAGTAAAACCAAATGCATGCTTTTCAACCGTTCGCTGCCTGCACCCGGCCGCCCGACTAGCGTCACTACCCTGGACGGCTCTGACCTAGAATATGTGGACAACTACAACTACCTAGGTGTCTGGCTAGACTGTAAACTCTCCTTCCAGACTCATATTAAACATCTCCAATCCAAAATCAAATCTAGAATCGGCTTTCTATTTCGCAGTAGTAAAACTGACTTTCCTCCCGATCCTCGACTTCGGCGATGTCATCTACAAAACAGCTTCCAATACTCTACTCAGCAAACTGGACGCAGTCTATCACAGTGCCATCTGTTTTGTTACCAAAGCCCCTTATACCACCCACCACTGCGACCTGCATGCTCTAGTCGGCTGGCCCTCGCTACATTTTCGTCGCCAGACCCACTGGCTCCAGGTCATCTATAAGTCTATGCTAGGTAAAGCTCCGCCTTATCTCAGCTCACTGGTCACAATAATGACACCCACCCGCAGCACACGCTCCAGCAGGTATATCTCACTGGTCATCCCCAAAGCCAACACCACCTTCGGCCGCCGTTCCTTCCAGTTCTCTGCTGCCAGTGACTGGAACGAATTGCAAAAATCGCTGAAGCTGGAGACTTATATTTTCCTCACTAACTTTAAACATCAGCTATCTGAGCATCTAATCGATCGCAACAGCTGTACATAGTCCATCTGTAAATAACCCACCCAATCTACCTACCTCATCCCCATACTGTTTTTATTTACTTTCTGCTCTTTTGCACACCAGTATCTCTACTTGCACATCATCATCTTCTCTTTTATCACTCCAGTGTTAATCTGCTAATTTGTAATTACTTCGCTACTATGGCCTATTTATTGCCTACCTCCTCACGCCTTTTGCACACACGGTATATAGACTTAATTTCTTTTCCCATTGTGTTATTGAATGTACGCTTGTTTATTCCATGTGTAACTCTGTCAAGGCGGTGTGTGTAGCTGGTGCGTGAGAGTCAGGCGTAGGAGAGCAGAGATGAGTGGACAAAAGCACTTTACTGAGGCACAGTAAACCAACGAACGCAATAGCGTCACAAAACAAATGCCCACAGAAAACAAGTGCGGCAGCAACAAGTACAACGATACGAAATACGCCGCAAACCAGCCGGAAACGTACAACCGAATAAACAATTACACACAAGGGAATGACAACCAGGTGTGTGGGGAAACAAGACAAAACAAATGGAAAATGAAAAGTGGATCGGCGATGGCTAGAAGACCGGTGACGTCGACCGCCGAACGCCGCCCAAACAAGGAGAGGCAAGACGTGACAAACTCTGTGTTGTTGTTTGTGTCGCACTGCTTTTTATCTTGGCCAGTTGTAAATGAAAACTTGTTCTCAACTAGCTTACCTGGTTAAATAAAGGTGAAATAAATAAAAATAAAATTAGAGCACAGTGTTCGTAATGAAATATGTCTGAGTTAAGGACAAGCACGTGGTATAAATCCAGGAGAGAACATTATTTACAGTAGCCTGCCAAGGTGTGAACTTACAGAATACAGATCTCTAGAGCTCCACTGTAGCTTCGTAGCTTTCCTGCAATGTTATCCGTACGGAGAGACAACATTCCAATTCATTATCTTATTACAATGTTAAATCAGAAGTCATCAGAGGGAAGAACTCTGTAAATACCAAAATCAAAACTCAGCATCCTTTCTTCCTTCCGTTCCTAAATGCACGGCTGTCATAAAAGCATTTTCATCGACAAATGAGTCCTCGAGAAAGGTCAATAGTTAATTGAATAATCTATCACCTTGGGATGGAGAGTGTACCACGACACGCAATCAATGACACAGACATTAAAAGGTCAGGCTGCAGTGTTTTATGATAAGTCACCTGGTTAATGTTTTCTTTGGGAATAAAGTGGGCGAGCGAGTTCTGTTAGACAACAGCTAACATTTACAGTGCTCTCTCTCTCTTTAGCAGCGACCTATAGGTCATTCAATATCTCTGTTATACAACAACTAAGATTCACTCACTCTCTTTAGCTGCGACCTGGGCCATTCAATTTCAAATGTCTTGGGTCTTACGCCTTGGTCAGTGCAATGACAGTGCATAACTGTTCCACATTGCCAGTGCAACACGGATGCTCATTTACAGCAACTTGCATCTTGCGTATTACCGTGTGACCCACACCATTAATTATATATGAGGAGCGTTTGCTCATAAGGCCAATTTATTCTTATTCATTTGTGTACTTTGAAGCAAGAAGGTAACCTACGCTATGCCAGTCTTGTTGGAAACAAAGCAAGGACTATAATTTCAACAATTATTATGTAAATCTGAAAGAGAATAATCACGATCATATTCATTATTTATAGGTTGATTTTTGTTTCTTTCTATTATAAACTAGCTATGAGGTGAATGTGATCATAGTTTTTCTCCCCTTTAATTGTGCACATGGTATTATGTCATTTATTTCAACATTATTATGACCATGGGGTACAGTCATGATGATTGGCAATTTGGCTGTGAAAGAAATTGGTACTTTCTTTAAATTTATATGCATTTATTTACAGACTTTCTTTATGAACGCAACAACAATATACACACAGAAGTATTGGATAATAGAATCCATAATAACAAGTCAACAATATTTCTCCAGTACCGTAGGTGTTACAAAGCACTTCTTTCATCTGCAGTTTTGTAATCGTCTTTAGTTTCATACTATTAGACACAACTACTGTTCCTGTCAATCTGTTTTGGTAAAATAGGTCAACCCCCCAAACATCCTATAATAACACGTCCATAGGTTATAAGGTTTAAGACATAGGCAACATCAATGGTAGATGGCATTATTTGTTAGGCATTAATGTCTTCTTGTTATTGTAAAAATAGGCTTTCTCTAGTCTAACTGATCCTCTGTGGCATTTGTATTTGTATGTCACCTAACCCGACATTCCTGTCAAAATAAACCCGACCCTCGTGCTCCATGCATGCCAACATTTTGAAAAAGATTTAGACTTCAACAAAGATGACATATTCAATTAGTCACACTGATAGGGTCAATCATCACTGTAATGGTAAGCAATAATAACGTTGTCCAAATCAACTTACAGTTTTGCCTTTGAACCTTTGAGATTTTCCACATGAGTTGATATGATTTGTATAAAAATTGTTATAGGAGATATGTCGAAGTTGAGGTCCCAAACATACTATGTAAGTTAAAGTCTATGAAATGTGCTTATGAATAGTGCCAGTCTTAATTAATCTACCACACAGTGTCATGGTTGTCACTAGTTGACGGAAATGCATCTTTGATCTCCCTGCTGCACATCCTTTATCCATTAGAGGCCAAATAATGGGTTCTCTCTCTCTCTCTCTCTCTCTCTCTCTCTCTCTCTCTCTCTCTCTCTCTCTCTCTCTCTGTAAATGAGTTCCAATAAGAAAGATACAGATAGAAATTGTTATAGGAGATATGTCGAAGGGGCGGCAGGTAGCCTAGTGGTTAGAGCGTTGGACTTGAAACTGGAGGGTTGCAAGTTCGAATCCCCGAGCTGACAAGGTAAAAATCTGTCGTTCTGCCCCTGAACAAGGCAGTTAACCCACTGTTCCCCGGGCGCCGAAGACGTGGATGTTGATTAAGGCAGCCCCCCGCACCTCTCTGATTCAGAGGGGTTGGGTTAAATGCGGAAGACACATTTCGGTTGAAGGCATTCGGTTGTACAACTGACTAATAATGGTGACTTTGACTTTGACTTGACTTTGATAGAGTGTATTCTAATGCTATCAAATTTTATTTGTCACATACACATGTTTAGCAGATGTTATTGTGGGTGTAGCGCAATGATTGTGTTTCTAGCTCCAACAGTGCAGTAATATCTAACACTGCACAACAGTACACACACTCTAAAAGTAAAAGAATGGAAAAAAAAGGAATATATAAATATTAGGATGAGCAATGTCGGAGTGGCATAGACTAAAATACAGTAGAATAGAAAACAGTATATACAGTTGAAGTCGGAAGTTTACATACACCTTAGCCAAATACATTTAAACTCAGTTTTTCACAATTGTCTTAGGTCAGTTAGGATCACCACTTTATTTTAAGAATGTGAAATGTCAGAATAATAGTAGAGAGAATGATTTATTTCAGCTTTTAATTCTTTCATCACATTCCCAGTGGGTCAGAAGTTCACATACACTCAAATAGAATTTGGTAGCATTGCCTTTAAATTGTAAAACTTGGGTCAAACGTTTCGGGTAGCCTTCCACAAGCTTCCCACAATAAGTTCTCCTGACAGAGCTAATGTAACTGAGTCAAGATTGTAGGCCTCGCACACACCTTTTCAGTTCTGCCCACAAAGTTTCTATAGGATTGAGGTCAGGGCTTTGTGATGGCCACTCCACTATCTTGACTTTGTTGTCCTTAAGCCATTTTGCCACAACTTTGGAAGTATGCTTGGGGTCATTGTCCATGTGAAAGACCCATTTGCGACCAAGCTTTAACTTCCCGACTTATGTCTTGAGATGTTGCTTCAATATATCCACATCATTTTCCTCCCTCATGATGCCACCTATTTTGTGAAGTGCACCAGTCCCTCCTGCAGCAAAGCACCCCCACAACATGATGCTGCCACCCCCGTGCTTCACAGTTGGGATAGTGTTCTTCAGTTTGCAAGCCTCCCCCTTTTTCCTCCAAACATAACGATAGTCATAATGGCCAAATAGTTATATTTTTGTTTCATCAGACCATAGGACATTTCTCCAAAAAGTACGGTCTTTGTCCACATGTGCAGTTGCAAACCGTAGTCTGGCTTTTTTGGGGCGGTTTTGGAGCAGTGGCTTCTTCCTTGCTGAGCGGCCTTTCAGGTTATGTCGATATAGGACTCGTTTTACTGTGGATATAGATACTTTTGTACATGTTTCTTCCAGCATCTTGACAAGGTCCTTTGCTTTTGTTCTGGGTTTGAGTTGCACTTTTCGCACCAAAATACGTTGATCTCTAGGAGACAGAACGCGTTTCCTTCCTGAGCGGTATGATGGCTGCGTGGTCCCATGGTGTTTTACTTACATACTATTGTTTGTACAGACGAACGAGGTACCTTCAGGAGTTTGGAAATTGCTGCCAAGGATGAACCAGACTTGTGGACGTCTACACTTTTTTTTATGAGGTCTGATTTCTTTAGATTTTCCCATGATGTCAAGCAAAGAGGCACTAAGTTTGAAGGTAGGCCTTAAAATACATCCACAGGTACACCTCCAATTGACTCAAATGATGTCAATTAGCCTATCAGAAGCTTCTAAAGCCTTGACATCATTTTCTGGAATTTTTCAAGCTGTTTAAAGGCACAGTCAACTTGGTGTATGTAAACTTCTGACCCACTGGAGTTGTGATATGGTGAATTATAAGTGAAATAATCTGTCTGTATACAATTGTTGGAAAAATTACTTGTGTCATGTACAAAGTAGATGTCCTAACCGACTATAGTTTGTTAACAAGAAATGTGTGGAGTGGTTGAAAAACATGTTTTAATGACTCCAACCTAAGTGTATGTAAACTTCCGACTTCAACTGTACATATGATATGAGTATAGCAAAAATATAAAAACATTATTAAAGTGACTAGTGTTCCATTATTAAGTGGCCAGTGATCTATGTATATGGGCCAGCAGCCTCTAAGGTGCAGGGTTACGTAACCGGGCGGAAGCTGCCTAGTGATGGCTATTTAACAGTCTGATGGACTGTTTTTCAGTCTCTTGGTCCCAGCTTTGATGCACCTGTACTGACCTCTCCTTCTGGATGATAGTGGGTGAACAGGCTGTGGCTCGGGTGGTTGTTGTCCTTGATGATATTTTTGGCCTTCCTGTGACATCGGGTGCTGTAGGTGTCCTGGAGGACAGTTAGTTTTCCTCCGGCGATACGTTGGGCAGACCGCACCACCCTCTGGAGAGCCCTGCGGGTGCCGTCGCAGGTGGTGAAACAGCCCGACGGGATTTTCTCAATTGTGCATCTGTAAAAGTTTGAGGGTTTTAGGTGCCTCCTGAGGTTGAAGAGGCGCTGTTGCGGCTTCTTCACCACACTGTCTGTGTGGGTGGACCATTTCAAATCGTTGATGTGTACGCTCAAGGAACTTGAAACTTTCCACCTGCTCCACCACATGGGGACGACCCGCCAGGAAGTCAAGGACCCAGTTGCACAGGGCGGGGTTCAGACCCAGGGCCCCGAGCTTAATGATGAGCTTGGAGGGTACTATGGTGTTGCATGCTGAGCTATAGTCAATGAACAGCATTCTTACCTAGGTATTCCTCTTGTCAAGATGGGATAGGGCAGTCTGCAGTGCGATGGCAATTGCATCGTCTGTAGATCTAAGCAAATTGAAGTAGGTCTTGGGTGTCAGGTAAGGTAGAGATGATATGATCCTTAACTAGCCTCTCAAAGCACTTCATGATGACAGAAGTGAGTGTTACGGGGCGGTAGTCATGTAGTTCAGTTATCTTTGCTTTCTTGGGAACAGGAACAATGGTAGACTTCATGAAGAAAGTGGGGACAGCAGACTGGGAAAAGGAGAGATTGAATGTGTCCATAAACACTCCAGCCAGCTGGTCTGCGCATGCTCTGAGGACGCGGCTAGTGATGCCGTATGGGCCGGCAGCCATGCGAGGGTTAACATGCTTAAATGTCTTACTCACGTCGGCCATGGAGAAGGAGAGCCCACAGTTCTTGGTAGCGGGCCGCGTTGGTGGCACTGTGTTATTCTCAAAGCGGGCGAAGAAGGTGTTTAGCTTGTCTGGAAGCAAGACGTCGGTGTCCGCAATGTGGCTGGTTTTCCCTTTGTAGTTCATGATTGTCTGAAGACCCTGCCACATATGTCTCGTGTCTGAGCCGTTGAATTGCAACTGACCTTTGTCTCTATACTGACGTCTTGCCTGTTTGATTGCCTTATGGAGGGAATAACTACACTGTTTGTATTCAGCCATATTCCCAGTGACCTTTCCATGCTTAAATACGGTGGTTCGCGCTTCCAGTTTTGCGGGAATGCTGCCATCTATCCACATTTTCTGGTTAGGGTATGTTTTAATAGTCATAGTTGGTACAACATCTACTATACACTTCCTGATAAACTCAGTCACCGTATCCATGATTTAGTCTGTGTTATTATCAGAAGCTACCCGGAACATATCCCAGTCCGCGTGTTCAAATCAATTTTGAAGGGTGGATTCTGATTGGTCAGACCAGCGTTGAATAGTCCTTGATATGCAGTATGTTTCAAACATACTGCATATCACTTATAAAAAAACTCAAAACTCACTCACCTTCACTAGCTCCTAGGAGCGTAACGCTTTGACATATGGATCTCCACGCCATCCTATTATAAAACCCTCACTCACAAGTCAAACACAACCTGACAAAAATCAAGCAAGTTGACTGTTGTGTAAAGGGCCATCACAAGGTAAGTGTTGAGTAGGCTTAAGATTTAACATGCTTGTTTTTCACCAACAATAAATGGCACAATAAATTGATGCATAATATGCTTGTCAGCCATTCTTCTTATGCCTTCTATTAAGCAAAAGTATTGAATGAGTTGTTATTAATGTAGAAAAGCCCATTTACACTGACAGAGTTAAGTGTGAGAATTCCATCACATGTAGACAGACTGCTCTTGAAAGCATATAGAGAAGTGTCCATAACTCAATAAGAACTTGGCTGTGCCTCAGACCACCGTTTCCCTCTCATCATATTTCATAGTACTTTATGTGCCATCACCTCTTCTGAGAAACAGGGTGTAGTAAGTAGTGGACTGAACAAATGTCTGGGTCCTATCCAGGAAACAATGGCTTTTCCTTCGAATCTCATTATATAAGATGGTTGTACTGGTAGTCTGTGATATGTTCTAGAATAAAATACAGCGCAAGGTTCTAGAACAGAACATTAAATCCTAATTTGTGTTACATGTAGGTGTTGAAAAAAAGGTTAGACACGGAAAAATATTGTTGGGTCATTTCACCTTTGTTGATCACTGACCATGTTGATCATTTAACAGCACCCAATCGTCTGATGTTTGTTCTCCTCTGATATCTGTCTCTTTATCACATTGTCCTCTTCCAGTATTGACCTTCAGAGAGAGAGAAAGAAACCTAAAAGCGATACAAAGGTCTGATTTCATCCATCTTATAGCCAGAGTAAATCTTCTATAGAAGACGAGATCTACAGTCTTCTCCCCTCTCTATTTCAGCACTGTTCAAGCTCATCCATTAATGCTGCTGTGGCCCGGTCTCACAGGAGGGCAGTCAATGTAAAAAGGGAATTGAATAAGTGAGAGGGAAGGTAGACGACAGGGGAGAGAAATGTTTCCTTGGAGGTCAACCCAGACCAAATTGAAAGTCTCAGGTAGTGGCTGTCGGATTAATAAAACAGATAGAATTTCCATTTACCCTCAGCATTCTTAATGTATTGTTCTTGTGTAGCGAGACAGAGGGAATGAGTCAGGAGCCAAAGAATACACTTTATAGACACAAATAATCGTAAATTGGGAATGTCACCTTTAAGCCGAGGCATTTTTATTATTGTTAGTGGAGCTGCTGAGTGGGTTTGATGTTTTATTCTCCTGGGGATCCAGTCGTTCCCCGAGCAGTGAAGTCCTGTCTTTATCGGGCCGGCTGGCGAAGGAGAGGAGAGGGGACTTTAGCAAACTTGCGTTCCCATACTTCTCTGTGATTGATAGCAGATGGCATGCTTTAAAATAAACCTATCCATTAACAGCACTCAGTATTTTTTACTCAAGGCATTTACAACTGTCTGAGGCAGCCAGAAGAGCAGGAGGGCGAAAACACATCCATATCTTGGTCCTCGACACCCAGCGGACCTGCATGTTGTACAGGTGTAAGCCTCTTATTTAGTGCTATTATTTGGATGTTACAGAGCCTGTGTGTTTTATAGGAGAAACTTTATGGATCTTCACTTCCCCTGGAATATTAACTGAGCGTAACTTCATGGTTCAATGTGACAGGGAATGCCTATGGGAGTTGTAGATCTAGACCCAGGTACCTATCTAATTGAACTCCCTTGAGGATGGGATAACATATAAATAGCGTTGACAGTGAGCTGGTTAGCTACCCAACATTGACAAAGGTCTTCCTGCTCCCCAGTCAGTTACAATACAAAGCCCAATATTTTCCATTTGGCTCTAATACAGCTAAGTCATTTTAGCAAAATGGACAAAGTAAACATTCATATATTTAAATTAGATTTGAAACACTTGACTGGCTCCAGTGTTTGTGGAAGTCACTGGGCCTGTTTACTCGTTCTGTTTTGCATTATATGTGAGTGTCTGTGCAAATTAACTCAGGGTCTGTATGTTCTACTCTATGTTAATTGGCAAGAAATAACATTAAGGATGTGGTGATGCTTTTGCTTGTGCATATTGCATTATAATAAGTTCAGGAACATTACTGGGAGCACAGCTAATAAAGGACAAGCTAGGTACATTCTGCCTGGATAGAGATAGATTTAACTTCAATATACCTAATCCTGAATATATTATCAATTTGCATGCAAAATGTTATACATCATTTGAATATTAATTGAAACATGGAGATGATGTATATGTTAGTAATGAGTACTGATTTAGACATATAATTGGACAAAAACTTTTTTGGAGTAGATGGTTTCTTAAAATATGCAATGTGAAACAAATATGCATATTCTTGGCGGAGTTCTACGCTCTTTGGATTGACAGAATTGGTTTAGAGTCATTTTTGGGTGAACTATGTTACGTACGGTATATGTGAGAATAAATTACAGGAACTATAATTACATCAATGTAGTCCTGTAGTTATTCAGCGTAGTGGGCATCCTACTTTTTAAATACCATGATTTTCAGTAGGCTATGACAGGAATACAGTCTATCATGATCAATTGAATGAAAATACAGTACCTACACTGTATGTATGTAGGTTCATATATGACTTTTTTCCCCCACACTAGGTAATTTAGTTAATATTACTTCACCTCTTTCCATGCAGTTCACCTTTAACTTTGAGCTGTTTTGGGACAATTCTATTTGTCCATTAAGCCTGGCAAGCTCATTCAAACACATACAGTATTTAAAATGACTTCAAATAGTATTTGAACAGAGGTCTGCTAACAACTAGCCACCGTGATGCTACATTGCTAGACCAGCCAGGACTGTACTCCCTGTAAGACGGCTGTAAACGTCATAAGTAATGACAGCCAGACTCACATATACAGGACCTGCCGGAACCTGACAGAAACGTCCAATCAGAACCCAGCTGTCGGGAGACTGCCCGTGTCACACACAAAAGGAGAACTTAAAGGGCAGGTAGCGTAGACGTAAACACATGTAACATGGATTTCCATTAGTATGCGCATCAAAAATCTCAATGCAAACCTCACTTTACAATTTAAGGAGTTATTACATAAAACCAATCAGAATTCAGAAGAATGCCAAAGTCATGTCGGAAAAGGTTTTTCTGGGGTGTGATGTAATATGACAAAGCCAGCAAGCCAGATTATTCCTATAATGTAAATAACTTCAAATGCATAACTTCAAATTAAACTAAATTGTTTGCACTCATGACTACAAGTTACAATTTAACTTTCAGCTAACGTACAAACAAATAATGAATGAATGTATAGTTACAAATCAGGTTGCAAGGTTGCTAGCCAACTAGCCTGCTAATGTTATGTTAGAACTGCATGAGTCAGCCAGTTGCTATCAACACCAAGCTTACAGCTACATTGATGTAAACCAAAGTTTGGGAAATATATAACGCCGTCTAACCAGTTATCAAATAATGTTACGTCTATATAGTTATATTAGCCAACAAGCCAGCCAGCTAAAGTTAGTTATTTTAGCCTGCTAGCTGGCCTAGTTCTCCAAATGACTTGACAATTGTGCATTATGGGTATTTTCTGAAGACATCCAAAAATGTGTTCGTAAATATTTAAAAACCCCAAAACATAACTATTTTTGGAGTTATACAGTAGGTAACTACAGCATGACTACAACTAAGTTACCAAGTCTGTTGCTGTGTGCTGTGGTGAATAAAATCTTCATACCCTTTAAGGATCTCTGCTCCTCCCTCTTGTCAAATCTGCCATACATACTGCTGTCCACAGTGTTGACAGGCAGACGTAGGAGAAGTATCAGCCAAGGTCTGGGCATACAATCATTTCTTCCTCATTTCTTCTGTTGATTTATTTCCTGCTGCATAGAACGGACAGTCAACGGTCTTTTTTTCTTTCTGTCTCACTCGCTCCTCTCTGAGATCAAGACTGGGCCTTAAAAAGTACAAATGCCCGAAAATACAATTAAGCTTGTGACCCAGATTCCTGTGCAGACCCATATCATAACCCCAGTCATCCCTAGTGGCATTCCCCTGTTTTTGCATATTCATGATAAGGAAAGAGAGAACTCATCACAGAGGGGACTTAAGAAGCACTCATCAACCAAAATATGGAGACCAGGTCTCGACCACCCCAGGCTCCTACAGCACAGCCTTTGATAATGAGACTTATGTGCACACACAGTTGCACAGAGCTGTATGTAGTAATATGAGAGTACACTACACTACAGCCACTAAAGAAAAACATAATTGATAATTTGTGTCTTGAATAACGACAGTTTGAATCAGTGTTTGTTGAAGCAACTTTCTGTTGCAGAAGTTGTTGGTGTGGTGGCTGGGCAGCATCATGTGCGTACACTTGGTTTTGCATGTATGTTGTTTTAAGAGATGTTGAAGCTCAATATTTGTTTAGTTGGTCTGGCTGTGGTCGCTCGGCAGATTTCCTGATAAATATTAGCTCTCAAATATGTGAGTAGGCCATTTATTGAAAGTTATCATGGCAAACATTGGTTGTATCCCAAATGGCACCCTACTACCTATATAGTGCACCACTGCACCCTAGGGCTCTGGTCAACAGTAGTGCACTATATAGGGAATAGGGTATCATTTGGGATGCTTCCATTGTTTGTTTATCCACAGAAATATAGTGCCCGCACTCTACTCAATTGATATGAAAGAGTTGGGGAGTTGTATTTACCTTAGAAACTATTCAGATGTGACTAATCCACTTGGTATTTCTTTCTGTTTGTCCTTCTCTCAGATAAATAACAGAAGGCAATACACATTTTGGGCAAATCCAGGGAAGAAAATGTGTCCATTTGTACTATGATGATTTCCTACACTCAACAATATAAATATTTCAAAAGATATTAGGTCCATACATAATAATGCATGTTGAAAGAGTTGAGAGCAGAAATCGAAGTCCACCCACCACATCATCTTCACACAGGATTACGAGGCCAAGCCCTTCAGCCAAGAATCCTCTAGTAGAACATGAGGGAATGAAAGAAGCAGGGAGGGAGAGAGAGAGAAAAAGAGAGAGCAAGAGAGAAAGAGAAAGTGCAAAAATGTATGTCTTCTGATCCAAGTATGTGAGAGATTTTAGAGCTAAAGGGTCCAGGAAGTGGAGAGAGAGAGAGAGAGAGAGAGAGAGAGAGAGAGAGAGAGAGAGAGAGAGAGAGAGAGAGAGAGAGAGAGAGAGAGAGAGAATAAAAAAATAAAGGGAGTTGGGAGTTGGGACGATGGGAGGCAGCTCTTTATAAGACAGCTGTTCTCTCACAGGTACACGCTCTAAGTGAATCTGCAGATCTACTGCTGTTTGTCATTATTTGACCCCTGGTGGCTTTTGATAATGTTTTAAGTTGTGTATACTGAGAAGTACATAAAGTCCAGGACTCAGCAGAGGTTCAGCATATTGAAAATACATTAGGTGATACAGCACTATACCTTCTCTCCAATAAGTATTCCAGTTTATATGGGAATCGGTAGAGAGGAGGGGTTTTTTTTCTGCAAAAGTCGTCAATCTTATGAGCCCTGAGGGGCTGGGAAAGTGTTTAATTATTAAAGGTGTTTGAACAAAATACTATTCTAGGCTTGACGTAGCCACCAACTGGACATCCTCTACAGTGTTTGATAGATTATGTTCTTCAGCACCACTACATTCCTGCTTCCACAACAAATGTCCCCCAAAAGACTCTTGCAAGACCTGAGGGGTCATTTACAAATCAGTGAGTGTAAGCGTGTGTATGTGTGTGTGTGGGTGTGTGTGTGTGTGTGTGTGTGTGTGTGTGTGTGTGTGTGTGTGTGTGTGTGTGTGTGTGTGTGTGTGTGTGTGTGTGTGTGTGTGTGTGTGTGTGTGTGTTTGTGTGAACAGTTTATTTCTATAGTTGAGGTAAGAGAAAAAGTTTCAGCTGTAATATTGGCAGGGAAAACACTCAAAGTAAAGACAAAACCAAGCAACCTTTCCTAGGTCCTGTCTAAATTAAATAGCTGTTTGAATTCCCAGTTAATAATAGGTTTGGGGATGGTCTGGAGACGATATTCTGCTGTGGTTCCTCAGTTTCATCAGATTTTCCACACATTAAAAATACATTGGAACCACGCTAAACCATCATGTGGAATGGCGATACCTGCACAGTCAGGAGTATTGACTCAATAAAATACAGATTGAGAAAATATTAAAGGGGAAGATCAGGATTTTACAACTTGATTATATGGTTCTATGGGCCAGAAGAAACTGTAGCCCATGGTTCGGTTTTCTCTAAACAGCCACAACAAACTTCAGCTAACTTTAGCCACAAAGACAACTACTAGGAACCATCTCACATCAAGATGTAAAATATTGAACTTCCCCTTTCAAAGATCAGTAGAGCCATTATCATTAGAGGTCATCTACTGGGTTGGCGTCAGAGTCAGAGGGATGCTGTTTGAAAGAGAAACTCAGGAAGTCAAAGGAAGATAAATCAGTTCCAAATATGAATGTTGTTAGGGGTTGGGGTTGACACCACTAAGTCAACCTACAAGGTGAGCCGTGAGGTTTGAGGGTGTCCTAAAATGTGCACGGTACGAAAAGCCACTGTCCTTGCTTTTGAATAGGTTACACAAGATTGGGCTCGGTTCCTCTGCAATTGTCTGGTTCAAAGATTACCTCATGAATAGATCACAATGTATATTTGTAGATGGTGTTAAATTATACATCTCTTATTTATTGAGAAGGTTAATATGTTTTATTTCTTATATTATCTTGTGCTGCAGCTGCAAGACATGGCGTGTCTGTCTGCATAGCGTGTACAGAACTACTGTACTTGGAAGGGGCTCTGTTCCCTGTTGTGTTCTGAACCCATCAGTACTGTAAAACTACAGCTTTGACCCAGTGACTCCACACCACAGAGCCCCTGGAGATCCCTAGCATCAAATGATCTCTGTGGATGTCATGTCATGGTCAGGTCTGTTCACTCACTCCCTGCCTGCATGTCTCTCTCCAGCATACCTGGGTTCAAACATTATTTGAAATCCTTAGAAATAATTTCTGTGCCTGATTGAGCTTGTCTGGACTTAACGGACCAATAGAATTCTCAGAAAAACGTTTGATTCAGCCCATCTGGCACTCAAGACAGGCTAAAGCGAACAATCTAAGTATTTGAACATTTTTAAATAGTATTTGAACCCAGGAGAACACTTGACTTGACCAACGCCTGACTCTCAGGCTCCAGCCCAGTGTTGGTGTCAGGGAGAGGTGAATCCAACGAGCTCCACTCGCAAATCTACCTCTGGGGACCCCCGGAATCTGATCACCTCTCCATCTCCACCTCCTCCTTCTCCCACCTCCCACCGACATCCTTTTAGAGAGGCCATCAACCAACGATCATGTCCCTCATCTCTCCTGCCACTCCTGGAGGGATGACCAACGGAAGAAAAGGTGTGACCATGGTACCAATACTCCTCTTGGAACTACAGTTAAAGTCGGAAGTTTACATACACACCTTAGCCAAATACATTTAAACTCAGTTTTTCACAATTCCTGAAATTTAATCCTAGTAAAAATTCCCTGTTTTATTTCAGCTTTTATTTCTTTCATCACATTCCCAGTGGGTCAGAAGTTTACATACACTCAATTAGTATTTGGTAGCATTGCCTATAAATTGTTTAACTTGGGTCAAACGTTTCGGGTAGCCTTCCACAAGCTTCCCACAAGAAGATGGGTGAATTTTGGCCCATTCCTCCTGACAGAGCTGGTGTAACTCAGTCGGGTTTGTAGGCCTCCAAGCTTTTTCAGTTCTGCCCACACATTTTTTATGGGATTGAGGTCAGGGCTTCTTGAGTATGACGATACAAGCTTGGCACACCCGTATTTTGGGAGTTTCTCCCATTCTTCTCCACAGATCCTCTCGAGCTCTGTCAGGTTGGATGGGGAGTGTCTCTGCACAGCTATTTTCAGGTCTCTCCAGAGATGTGAGATCAGGTTCAAGTCTGGGCTTTGGCTGGGCCACTCAATGTCATTCAGAGACTTGTCCTGAAGCAACTGCTGTGTTGTCTTGGCTGTGTGCTTAGGGTCGTTGTCCTGTTGGAAAGTGAACATTTGCCCAGTCTGAGGTCTTGAGCACTCTGGAGCAGGTTTTCATGTCCCTTCAGTCCCTGCCGCTGAGAACATCCCCACAGCATGATGCTGCCACCACAATGCTTCACCGTAGGGATGGTGCCAGGTTTCCTCCAGACGTGACGATTGTCATTCAGGCCAAAGAGTTCAATCTTGGCTTCATCAGACCAGAGAATCTTGTTTCTCATGGTCTACGAGTCTTTAGGTGTCTTTTGGCAGAGTTGCTTCCGTCTGGCCACTCTACCATGAAGGCCTGATTGGTGGAGTGCTGCAGAGATGGTTGTCTTTCTGGAAGGTTCTCCCATCTCCACAGAGGAACTTTAGAGCTCTGTCAGAGTGACCATCGGGTTCTTGGTCACCTCCCTAACCAAGGCCCTTCTCCCCCGATTGCTCAGTTTGGCCGTGGGGCCAGCTCTAGGAAGAGTCTTGGTGGTTCAAAACTTCTTCCATTTCAGAATGATGGAGGCCACTATGTTCTTGGGGTCATTCAATTCTGCAGACATTTTTTGGTACCCTTCCCCAGATCTGTGCCTCAACACAATCCTGTCTCGGAGCTCTACCGACAATTCCTTCGACCTCATGGCTTGGTTCTTGCTCTGACATGCACTGTCAACTGTGGGACCTTATATAGACACGTGTACCTTTCCAAATCATGTCAATGAATATAATTTACCAGAGGTGGAAACATCTCAATGATGACCAATAGAAACAGGATGCACCTGAGCTTAATTTCTAGTCTCATAGCAAAGGGTCTGAATACTTAAGTAAATAAGGTATTTCTGTTTTTTATTTTCAATACATTTGCCAAAATTCTAAAAACCAGTTTTTGCTTTGTCGTTATGGGGTATTGTGTGTAGATTGCTGAGGATTATATATATATATTTTATCCATTTGAGAATAAGGCTGTAACGTAACAAAATGTGGAAGAAGTCAAGGGGTCCTAATACTTTCCAAAGGCACTGTATATGGGAAATAGGGTGCCATTTGAGACACTCCCATGCCTACCTCATAGTGAGTAATGGAAGACAAGTGAGCTCGTGTGTGTGTGTGTGTGTGTGTGTGTGTGTGTGTGTGTGTGTGTGTGTGTGTGTGTGTGTGTGTGTGTGTGTGTGTGTGTGTGTGTGTGTGTGTGTGTGTGTGTGTGTGTGTGTGTGTGTGTGTGTGTGTGTGTGTGTGTAATAAAGACAGAAAGAAGGGAGAGAGAGAGAGAGAGTCTGGAATAAAGGGAGAGACTAATAATGTCTCACATGTGTACTGGCAAATTGGCTGCTAACACTACTAACACACGCTAGTAGGGAACGTGGCAGCGGCTTCCCTAATAAGCTCATACACTATTTATGATCACAAACCAGGAGCAAAGATGGTGAGTACTGTCAAAATAAAAAACATGTCAATCATAGCTCACTACTGTTGCCCTTTACATGTTGCCTGTCTGTTTAAAGCAATTTTGTATGTTTACTTATGATGTAAAAAGGCAGGGGGAAGTCACATCAAAACCTGTAGTTTCTTAAAAACGTCTACATGTCCAAAAGAAAATCAAACGGAATATCAAAGTTTGAGAAGTGTAGCTGTGTATCTTCAAAAAAATATATATTTTTGACCTGATGGAATACACTTTACAGAAAGTACATATTGGAAATGTGGAATAGCCTAGTGGAATAAGCAAATGCAGCCATGAAAGGAAGGTGAGAAGTGTAACAAGTTAAAACCAGGGCAATATGAGCTTCAATGCTTCATAGAGCACTGAAAATTCCCTCTGAATTCCACAGTTCTACTCCAAGCCCCGTATATAGATATACTGTAATTATTATAATGATTATAATGATCAACAATGGATTTGTCTTATGATATTTGCGTTTGTTCCATAAACATAAAGACTGAAAGCAATTGACAGTAACAACAAATACCATTACATGAGACGGCTGCTTCACTGAATAATATCATATTAGCATGGCAAATATTTATACATATATTTCACAAGTCTCACAGGAGAATATTCAAAGCAGAGGATGAGGTATATCTCCTTCTTCAAAAAGAGTGGATTTAACTCAATGTGACACAAGTAACACGTTGATTAGTTTCCCTGGGCCCAAAACTCCAGATCTAACAAGCCCTGTCCTTTCTTCTGCCAGTCCTTCCCTTCCTACTGAACCACCACTGGTCACAAGAGGAATGAGAGAGAGAGGGGGAGGGGTAGAAAGCGAGGGAGGGAGATCGAGTGACCAAGGGAGAGAGAAAGAATGAGTAAGAGAGAAAGAATGAGTGGATGACAGAGATGTAACATGCATTAGAATACCGCGTGGGAGACTAGACCAGGGGACACGGAGGCTTTGGAGTATAATACCAAAATCAGGGCCCCCCAATTTCCTTTCAACAGCTGAGCACCTACAGGTCATTATGTTCTGTGCTGTAATGTCCTGTGTGTGCGCTGATGATGTGAAAGTCCCATGGCCAAGCCAGGAACCTTCCCGCCCCTGTTGATTCAACACAATATAACGACTTGGAGAGAGAGAGGTGACTTACTTTGCCGACCTCTCCTCTTACTGGTGCAGCAGATTACAGAATGCAATTTCTTAGTTTCTTACCCATAACCCATCATAATACAGTGACAATGTCTGTTGGTCACAATTCTGTTTGAGAAATTCTGTTTAGTGTGAGGAAAATACCACTGTATAGGGTTCACAAACGACCCCATCTTCCCCAACCCCCTCCAACCTCATACAAAAACCAACATTTTGGGGTGGGTAAAAAAGCATGTAAACAACACTGCTCTAGAGGAACAGGCTAATGAACGTGTGTGGACAGGAGAGAGATGTGTATTCCCCAAATCCACCCCCACATAGGTCACTGGACTTCATTTGTCTACATCCTGGCCTGCACATAAGGGAAAAAGCATAACTGCCTGGGATCTGAGGAAAGAATGCGATAGGGCATGGGAATCACAGTGTCACGGTAGTTGCCAGAGCATACTTTGGCTCGGCCTGAAACACCCGTCTGTTCCAAACTCCCGGCAAATTGTTGCTTCTATCGAGGCACCTATCAGGGACGTGGAGGCTTGAGAAAAAGTATGTAGGTTAATTATTTATTTATGTTTCGAGACTAAATCTGGGTCATTGGAACCCTCCCCGACTCCTTCTCCTCCTCTTCTACCTGCCTCCTTGGACCTCTTCATGGCTCAGGATGGGAAGATTAGCTATTAACTAACCTCAGACTACAATCCTGTACTGTTATGATTTATTTCAATAATATGTAGTGCTGAGGCTGTGGATGACAGGGCCTTTACTCTGTCAGGGAGAGGAGCACATAGTTCCCATGGAACAGAGAGGAGGATAGTTTAAGGCAGTAGACTAAATACGACACTGTGACACTATGCACATTCATGCCATGATAGAGGAGCATCAAAGTGGCAATTATGACTTCAGGGATGAACATTCAGGAAACACCAAATATTTCATTATAGTGTTGTTAATAATAATGTCCATAAAATGTTCTGGCAATCACTGAGCTGTCTCTGGCATGTGTTTCCAACTATTGCTCCTAACAGTTAGAAAGTTGGGCGAGCAACCAAAAGGTTGCTGATGCAAATACCCGAGCCGACAAGGTAAGCAATGTGTAGATGTGCCCTTGAGCAAGGCACTTAACCCTAATTTGCTCCAGGGGCGCTGACGCTGTAAAACAACACACTTCACTGCACCTATCCGGTGTATGTGAAAAAAAAAAATGTATGTATACATTTTTTACATTTGTTCATATATTTAAATGTTTATTTTGAGTAGCTTTAGTAGGGAAACCCTTTGTATCTATAAATTAAGAAAGTTCTCAAACATCGGTGCTGTTAAGATCATTGCAATAATTACAATAGATGTAATAATTTGGATACATTTTATGTGGCATAATCTAGAATAAACAATTCTGGCAAAACTATGCTTTGTGTATTTTGGGATTTAATTTGAAATGCAAAAAAGGATGGATAAATTATATACTTCCGAAATGGAAAAAATTATAAAATGGATAAATGGTCTTGATATGTTCTCTGTGTAAAATAAAAGATAATTAACAAACTCTTAGCTGTGTACAAGTTCTTATAATTGTTGTATTAAAACATAAACATAATTCTCCTCAAATATTATTAATGCGTTTTCTGTTGCACCTATTAGAGATTCTTGTCTCCAAGTTAATTTCATTATGGTAATGAGATCCCATCCTTACAGGACCTACGCTTTGATCCACGTTAATTGTCGTGATCTTCAAAGACAAAGTCACCACTTACTTTAAATGAATTTTACATTTGTTAAGGAATCTTATGGAAATGAGATAGAAGTAATTAAATTTTTATGATGTATCTCGATATTTTTTTACAGGAAAGTCAATGGTACTGGCTGGATTTCGTTTCAACATCTAACTGGGGAAAACCAAGAGATGAGGAGGAGAGAAGAAGAAACAACTTTCAGATGCTAAAGATTAAAGGAACTGTGAATCCAATACTTAATTTGTACTGATAAACTTTAGTGTTTAATATGCTCTTTTGTGTTCCCAGCATGAAATCCTTGCATTGGGGGCTGGCCAAAACTTTTTTCCTCTTTCTTCCCACATCTCTTCCTCTTAACTTTTATCTTGTTGGAGGTTTCCTGTCTGCCCTTGACATGTGAAATAGTCATGACAACACTTGAACCTGCAGAAGTGTGAGGGAAGAGCCAGACCCTGGAAAATCTATGTCCCAAATGGCACCCTATTCCCTATATATTCCATACTTTTGACCAGGGCCCATAGGGTAGTGCACTATATCGGGGGATGGTGCCACTTGGGATGCAACCATAGAGGTATCTCTGAGTGAGAGTAAGAGAAAACCAAACCACCCGCAATCCTCTCCTCCAGTTTCACCCCTGCATTATTAAAAAAGGCCAGAGCTGCAAATCAAGACTGAAAATTGGAATTAAAACCTGTCCTGAGGCTGCCCAAATGATCAAGAATAAAAGGGAGCAAATCTAGCCTCTGTCGACAAGTTTGTTTATTTTCACAAACCCTGTGTTTGAAACTTTGATGGTGCTCGACGCCATCCCAGGGAGGGGGGATAGTTATGTCTGCGTCCCAAATGGCACCCTAAACCCTACATAGTGAACTGCTTTCGACCAGGGCACATAGGGCCCACTTTATAGGAAAAAGGGTGCCATTTGGGATACAAACTATATGTTTCTTTGTGGAATGTTTTGATGGCCAAAGCAACGGAGCACAGGGTCACTGTTGTTTTGTGCCCCTCGACTGATCTCGCACTTTGACCCACAGGTAATAACTTGTGTTAAACAGAGCAGAGATGCTGTAAAGGGGGCTGCTTGAAGTGAGTTATGTAATTCCCAATAGAACACAACCTTTCATTTTCACATCTCTCCAATTAATACTGTTTTTAGATCGCTTTTTGACAACGGAGCTTGATGTTGGTTGACGATGTGAGTTTGATTCCTGCATGCACATTCCCTGAATATATGTGTACATCGATTTGAATGAAATTGGCTGCTAAAATGACCTTTTTTGAGTAAGTGTCAGAAATAGAACGACACTAAAGGCAAAGAAAATGCACCCTACGCATTATGCAACGCAAGAACTACAAATAGCTATGCAAAATGGAGATAATGTGTAGTTGCGTACGAAAAATATGAAGACGTGTGCAGTCCGCAAATATGAAGGATGTAGGATAGTCATTATGCATTTGGTTTCTTGCGTTGTGTACATACAGCATAAATTAGGCATAATAAGGCCTGGTAATTGCAGTTTATTACATACGTCAGTTCATCCTGTTCTTCTCATGAAGTGTTCGTCCAGTCCAGTTTCATTCTATCGCTCTTCATATTCAGTCAGAATCAGTGGATAGTATCTCATAGGTGAACATGGACAGATTATGCTTACCTACTAAGTCCTGTATTAAATACAATAAAGCCTCTTACACACTGAAAATGAAATCCTTTCTGTCTGTTTGAGTGCATAGGCAGCCCGCCAAACGCGCCCAGGTAGCAGAGTGGTGTACTGGACAAACACAGCACCAGCTGTGCACTGCTGTGCTAAAACGCCACCGCCATCCTATTCTCTCTACCATCATTCATCATTTCGCAAACAGCAAACAGTGAAGTAATTAATTAACGACACAAATACAGTCGGAGCTGGAAGGTTGATGGATTGGGTCAATGTGGTGTTTTAGTGTGGCTGAAATTGAGCTTTTGGTTTATACATGTACTGTAGATATGAAGGTATGGGATGGAGGGATGGAGGGTTGGATGGAGGATAAGCCTTCTCTAATTCCCCTGCTCACTGGGATTACCCTGACTTCAACTGGCGCTGGCCTGCCAGATTAAATGGTCAACCTTTGTTAGATGAGGGTAAACGTTCAACACGTTCTACACAGAATCAAATAGCTGGGAGTATTATACAGTTCACGTTGGAACAAAAGTCTGCACAGTCTGACTGCAACCCACCTGGACCAGGAGTGACAACAGGCAAGGACAGATCTGGCCTGCATCCCAAATTGTACCTTTTTCCCTATTCAGGGCACTACATTTGACCAGGTCCAGGGCTCATAGGACTCTGATCAAAAGTTGTGCACTATTTAGGGAATAGAGTCCCATTTGGGACACAACCCTGATGTCTCTGAATATGTAATTAGTGAAAACAAAGTCACTTTGCTAGACCTTATTAAACTCAGACATTAGTTACAACGTAAATTCAGAGTAGAAGCCGTTGTGAACTGAAATGTATAGGTGGACAGATGCCGGGACATGTTGAGTGGTGAATTACAGCCTTTAAGCAGCCCTTACAAGGAATAGGGAATGATTAAATATTAAAGAATTAGACCTCTTACTAAAGGCTTCAGTCATACAAAAGTTATCCTTAAATCCAAACTTGCTTCTATAGCAGATCAGTAAGAATGTCTCACCCCTGGTTCAATAATGGCCGTTTTCCCTTTATTCAGATTACAACCGCTCACTTTCGGTTATTTGAAAATGAAATAATCTCCAAACTTTTGCTATTTTTAAAACAAGCCACATAAAATTGGTTCCAAAATTACAACAAACTAATTGAAGCATTACAGCAAAAATGGAAGAGGCAAGTGGAAGGGGGAGGAAGTAAGGAACTTGTCTGTCGGCCCTGCATTAAAGACCAAAATTGGTTAAAGAAAATTGTGATAAATAAAAAGTATACCCGTTTCATTTAAGGACCCCAAAATTGACAGCTGTGCTATATAGATTGCTAAATAGTTGTGAAGAGATTTTCGATTGACTGATTCCATGATCTGATTCACAAAATGACGCCGGATTCAAAACTTAGAGTTTAGCAATTTAAATGATTATACAAAATTCTTGCAACCAATAGAATGTTATATTTATGGGGGATACAACCATCCCAGCTCTGCAGATCTCTTGGTACTGTCCATATGTAGCTTGTTTTTGGTCGCAGGTTCAGGAATGGCTGAAGAATTGCAACATTTACCTGGAGCTAACTATTTGAATTGCACTGCTGGGTGATTTTATTTTTTTATTTTATTTTATATTTCACCTTTATTTAACCAGGTAGGCAAGTTGAGAACAAGTTCTCATTTACAACTGCGACCTGGCCAAGATAAAGCAAAGCAGTTCAACACATACAACAACACATAGTTACACATTGGAGTAAACAAACACACAGTCAATAATACAGTAGAAAAAAAAACTATGTACAATGTGTGCAAATGAGGTAAGATAAGGAACGTAAGGCAATAAATAGGCCATGGTGGCAAAGTAATTACAGTATAGCAATTTAACACTGGAATGGTAAATGTGCAGTAGATGAATGTGCAATGTAAAAATACTGGGGTGCAAAGGAGCAAGATAAATAAATGAATACGGTAGGGGATGAGGTAGTTGGTTGGGCTATGTACAGGTGCAGTGATCTGTGAGCTGCTCTGACAGCTGGTGCTTAAAGCTAGTGAGGGAGATAAGCGTCTCCAGTTTCAGTGATTTTTGTAGTTCGTTCCAGTCATTGGCAGCAGAGAACTGGAAGGAAAGGCGGCCAAAATAGGAATTGGCTTTGGGGGTGACCAGTGAGATATACCTGCTGGAGCGCGTGCTACGCGCTCCAGCAGGTAGTCATAGTCATAGTCAATCGACTAATAATATTTCAAGATGTTTTTTTCCAAATGGCAAAATTTATGTGTGAAGTCACAAGCGTTCTATTATAAAGGCTGTCATGGCTAACTGCAATATTAGTGTATTGTTTTTTTCTAAAGACTTGAGTGTCATTTGCAGTAAAGTCTAGGCAACAAATAACATTGGATTGCTTTCTTTACAGTTTTTAGCTGTGAGTTAGGTTCACATTAACCACTTTTTATTTTACACACAGAGACTGATCACATAGATCATATTCTTTGTTGCATTTCACCCTAGCATGGATTTTTTGCATGTTTCTGTGCAAAAAAAAAAAGTGTCACTTTTTTGGGCCCTCAGCAGTTTGCAGTTTGCACCTCCAGGCTGTGTATGAGTTATTTGACCACGAAGGAGAGTGATGGAGTGCTGCATCAGATGACCTGGCCTCCACAATTGCCCGACCTCAACCCAAATGAGATGGTTTGGGATGACTTGGACCGCAGAGGGAAGGAAAAGCAGCCAACAAGTGCTCAGCATATGTGGGAACTCCTTCAAGCCTGTTGGAAAAGCATTCCAGGTGAAGCTGGTTTAGGAATGCCTAGAGTGTGCAAAGCTGTCATCAAGGCAAATGGTGTCTACTTTGAAGAATCTTTATTTAACACTTTTTTGGTTGCTACATTATTCCATATGTGTTATTTCATAGTTTTGATGTCTTCACTATTAGAAGGTAGAAAAACCTACCTGAATGAGTAGGTGTGTCCAAACTTTTGACTGGTACTGTATATTTACCAAAACATATATTAAGGGGATTGCAGACAATTACAATGATGGAAGCTGATCTACCCCCCCCCACCCCAAAAAAAGAAGAAGATAAATAAATGAAATAAAAATGGATAGCAGATCTACTGTAGGTTATGCTCCAAATGGCACCCTAATCCCTATAGGCCCTGGTCAAAAGTAGTGCACTACATAGGGAATACGGTGCCATTTGGGACACACTTCTAGTCAGTTGAATTAAGTATGGTAAATAGGAGGGGGGGGATAGTGATCTGAGAACCTCCAAGTGATTAGGTTTCAAAGAGCTTGGCACCAGCCCCTGGTATAGAGGCAGTCTGCCAAGAAAGGTTCTCTCTCTACCTTTAAAATGGCCACCAGGAAACTCAATCAGTGCCTCATTGTAAAGCTGTTTTCCTCTATGTTAAATGGTAACAGTAAAACGTTTTTAAACAGTGTCACAAAACGAAGATGGAACCCCAAGACAAGAGAGACAATAGCGAGTTGCTCCCCTAAACTAGATGTCAGTCAGTCTGTCTGTCTGTCCCTCATGGATGTCGATAATGGCAGCCCCCCGCACCTCTCTGATTCAGAGGGGTTGGGTTAAATGTGGAAGACACATTTCAGTTGAATGCATTGAGTTGTACAACTGACTAGGTATCCCCCTTTCCCTTTCTATATACATGCTGACGTATATATCTACCTAATTCAAATACTTCATCTTACTAATGTGTCCTGATTCCTCTAGTAGCAGTATCCTGCTATGAGCACTGAAAAGTCTGTTGTTGGTATTGACAGTCAGGGAGATTGTAAAATTAGTATTTTCTTTGTGTTGTGTAGCGATGGGAGAATTAACAAACAATGCGTTGGTTGCATGCAGCCATGCAGGATTCACCTGACTGATCGTGCCTCTCTATCACAGCTGGTGTATAATGCATTTCAATCCACCACTCCTGTTAACCTAACCCTCAATTTGCTTGGATTTGAACTCTGAATTACAGCTTACGAAAGGAGTTTAACAGCTGGTACAAGGGCTTCTCCTGAATTGTTAATCACATGAATTAAAGATGGCCTGAGATGCTTCCTAGACCTCCGTCAGCATTGATACAATGCAAGTATACTGTAGGTAGGCGAGTCGCATGGGGATGCTAGTCTGTTATGCTATACCACTTCTGTAAGCATGCACTATAGGTTCAGATGCAAATTAACCTTGGTTGGAAATAAAGCCAGGAAAACAACAAGCAACACATTCACGTACAAAGACAAAAACACTTACATGTGAAATCAACATTATGATATCATCTTGAGAGGGTATTTATTTTATAATTACATTGGTTATTCACAGGCAGTGCAAGTTATTCGAAAACTATATAATACATTTGTACAGTCTGATTTCTTAGCTATGTGCAGAAATGAGAGGGTGAACTAGCCTAGCTTATGGAACATTGTTAGCTTTTCATGCTATATCCCAGCTGAGGGCACTAGCCTAGCCTATGGAGCTGTGCCTGCTAACTGCTATATCCCATCTAAGGGGACTAACTTATTTATTTCACCTTTATTTAACCAGGTAGGCAAGTTGAGAACAAGTTCTCATTTACAACTGTGACCTGACCAAAATAAAGCAAAGCAGTTCGACACATACAACAACACAGAGTTACACATGGAATAAAACAAACATACAGTCAATAATACAGTAGAAAAACAAATATATATACAAAGAGTGCAAATGAGGTAAGATAAGGAAGGTAAGGCAATAAATAGGCCATGGTGGCAAAGTAATTACAATATAGCATTTAAACACTGGAATGGTAGATGTGCAGTAGATGAATGTGCAATGTAGAAAAACTGGGGTGCAAAGGAGAGAGATAAATAAATAAATACGGTAGGGGATGAGGTAGTTGGTTGGGCTATTTACAGATGGGCTATATACAGGTGCATGGGTCTGTGAGCTGCTCTGACAGCTGGCGCTTAAAGCTGGTGAGGGAGATAAGTGTCTCCAGTTTCAGAGATTTTTGTAGTTCGTTCCAGTCATTGGCAGCAGAGAACTGGAAGGAAAGTCGGCCAAAGGAGGAATTGGCTTTGGGGGTGACCAGTGAGATATACCTGCTGGAGCGCGTGCTACGGGTGGGTGCTGCTATGGTGACTAGCGAGCTGAGATAAGGCGGGACTTTACCTAGCAGATGACCTGGAGCCAGTGGGTATGGCGACGAGTGTAAAGCGCGGGCCAGCCAACGAGAGCGTACAGGTCGCAGTGGTGGGTGGTATATGGGGCTTTGGTGACAAAACGGATGGCACTGTGATAGACTGCATCCAATTTGTTGAGTAAAGTGTTGGAGGCTATTTTGTAAATTACGTCACCGAAGTCGAGGATCGGTAGGATGGTCAGTTTTACGAGGGTATGTTTGGCAGCATGAGTGAAGGATGCTTTGTTGCAAAATAGGAAGCCAATTCTAGATTTAATTTTGGATTGGAGATGTTTGATGTGAGTCTGGAAGGAGAGTTTACAGTCTAACCAGACACCTAGGTATTTGTAGTTGTCCACATAATCTAAGACAGAACCGTCCAGAGTAGTGATGCTGGACAGGCAGGCAGGTGCGGGCAGCGATCGGTTGAAGAGCATGCATTTAGTTTTACTTGCATTTAAGAGCAGTTGGAGGCCACGAAAGCAGAGTTGTATGGCATTGAAGCTCGTCTGGAGGGTAGTTAACACAGTATCCAAAGAAGGGCCAGAAGTATACAGAATGGTGTCGTCTGAGAAGAGGTGGATCAGAGACTCACCAGCAGCAAGAGCGACATCATTGATGTATACAGAGAAGAGAGTCGGCCCAAGAATTGAACCCTGTGGCACCCCCATAGAGACTGCCAGAGGCCCGGACAACAGGCCCTCCGATTTGACACACTGAACTCTATCGGAGAAGTAGTTGGTGAACCATGCGAGGCAATTATTTGAGAAACCAAGGCTGTCGAGTCTGCCGATAAGGATGTGGTGATTGACGGAGTCTAAAGAATTGGCCAGATCAATGAATACGGCTGCACAGTAATGTCTCTTATCGATGGCGGTTATGATGTTGTTTAGGACCTTGAGTGTGGCTGAGGTGCACCCATGACCAGCTCTGAAACCAGATTGCATAGCGGAGAAGGTACGGTGGGATTCAAAATGGTTGGTAATCTGTTTGTTATCTTGGCTTTCAAAGACCTTAGAAAGGCAGGGTAGGATAGATATAGGTCTGTAGCAGTTTGGGTCAAGAGCGTCGCCCCCTTTGAAGAGGGGGATGACCGCAGCTGCTTTCCAGTCTTTGGGAATCTCAGACGACACAAAAGAGAGGTTGAACAGGCTAGTAATAGGTGTTGCAACAATTTCGGCAGATAATTTTAGAAAGAAAGGGTCCAGATTATCTAGCCCAGGTGGAAAGCATGGCCAGCCGTAGAAAAATGCTTCTTGAAATTCTCAATTATTGTGGATTTATCGGTGGTGACAGCGTTTCCTATCCTCAGTGCAGTGGGCAGCTGGGAGGAGGTGGTGCTCTTATTCTCCATGGACTTTACAGTGTCCCAGAACTTTTTGAGTTTGTGTTACAGGAAGCAAATTTCTGCTTGAAAAAGATAGCCTTGTCTTTCCTAACTGCCTGTTTACAGTGGGGCAAAAAAGTATTTAGTCAGCCACCAATTGTGCAAGTTCTCCAACTTAAAAAGATGAGAGTGCCTGTAATTTTCATCATAGGTACACTTCAACTATGACAGACGAAATGAGAAAAAGAAATCCAGAAAATCACATTGTAGGATTTTTAATTTATTTATTTGCAAATTATGGTGGAAAATAAGTATTTGGTCAATAACAAAAGTTTATCTCAATACTTTGTTATATACTCTTTGTTGGCAATGACAGAGGTCAAACGTTTTCTGTAAGTCTTCACAAGGTTTTCACACACTGTTGCTGGTATTTTGGCCCATTCCTCCATGCAGATCTCCTCTAGAGCAGTGATGTTTTGGGGCTGTCGCTGGGCAACACGGACTTTCAACTCCCTCCAAAGATTTTCTATGGGGTTGAGATCTGGAGACTGGCTAGGCCACTCCAGGACCTTGAAATGCTTCTTCTGAAGCCACTCCTTCGTTGCCTGGGCGGTGTGTTTGGGATCATTGTCATGCTGAAAGACCCAGCCACGTTTCATCTTCAATGCCCTTGCTGATGGAATGAGGTTTTCACTCAAAATCTCACGATACATGGCCCCATTCATTCTTTCCTTTACACGGATCAGTCGTCCTGGTCCTTTGCAGAAAAACAGCCCCAAAGTATGATGCTTCCACCCCCATGCTTCACAGTAGGTATGGTGTTCTTTGGATGCAACTCAGCATTCTTTGTCCTCCAAACACGACGAGTTGAGTTTTTACCAAAAAGTTATATTTTGGTTTCATCTGACCATATGACATTCTCCCAATCCTCATCTGGATCATCCAAATGCTCTCTAGCAAACTTCAGGCGGGCCTGAACATGTACTGGCCTAAGCAGGGGGACACGTCTGGCACTGCAGGATTTGAGTCCCTGGCGGCGTAGTGTGTTACTGATGGTAGGCTTTGTTACTTTGGTCCCAGCTCTCTGCAGGTCATTCACTAGGTCCCCGTGTGGTTCTGGGATTTTTGCTCACCGTTCTTGTGATCATTTTGAACCCACGGGTGAGATCTTGCGTGGAGCCCCAGATCGAGGAAGATTATCAGTGGTCTTGTATGTCTTCCATTTCCTAATAATTGCTCCCACAGTTGATTTCTTCAAACCAAGCTGCTTACCTATTGCAGATTCAGTCTTCCCAACCTGGTGCAGGTCTACAATTTTGTTTCTGGTGTCCTTTGACAGCTCTTTGGTCTTGGCCATAGTGGAGTTTGGAGTGTGACTGTTTGAGGTTGTGGACAGGTGTCTTTTATACTGATAACAATTTCAAACAGGTGCCATTAATACAGATAACGAGTGGAGGACAGAGGAGCCTCTTAAAGAAGAAGTTACAGGTCTGTGAGAGCCAGAAATCTTGCTTGTTTGTATGTGACCAAATACTTATTTTCCACCATAATTTGCAAATAAATTCATTAAAAATCCTACAATGTGATTTTCGGGATTTGTTTTCCTCATTTTGTCTGTCATAGTTGAAGTGTACCTATGATGAAAATTACAGGCCTCTCTCATCTTTTTAAGTGAGAGAACTTGGCCCCACTGTATATTGGTTCTTGACTTCCCTGAAAAGTTTCATATCACGGGGAGCTGTTCGATGCTAATGCAGAACGCCACAGGATGTTTTTGTGCTGGTCAAGGGCAGTCAGGTCTGGAGAGAACCAAGGGCTATATCTGTTCCTGGTTCTACATTTCTTGAATGGGGCATGCTTATTTAAGATGGTGAGGAAGGCACTTTTAACTTCTTAGGGAGCGGTGGGGCGCTAGCACCACATTTGATTGTTTGAGGGTGAGCACCTAACATATTTTTACCATTACCATGAATTCCTACGCCATCACGGTTCACACATAACACATTTCACAGCGAAAACAAATCACATTACCTGTTGAAGAACTTCTGCTGAGGTCTTCCCAAATGTCCAACGAAGACAATCCATGGTTCTTTTGTTAGAAAAAGTAATGTATTATATCCATAAATCTTCGTTTGGTTGGCGCGTTAGAATGAGAAAATACAGCCTCCAATCGTCCATTGAAACGTGAAGAGAACTCGTTCAACTTATACCTATAAACTTGTCCAAGAACAATCAAACATCCTTTTTAATGTATCCTTAGGAACACTTTTCTGTAAAAATAGCATAATATTTCAACCCGGAATATAAATTGTGTGATAAGAAAGGAAAAAAACAAAGGACGCGCCTGGCGTGAGCGCGCGTTGTCTTGTAAAGGACACCTATGGGGACACTTCCTGATTCCTCTTCTTCTCTGCTCTAAAATCATCTAAAATGAATCTGAACACTTTCTCGAGACTGTTGACATCCAGAGGAAGCGATAGGTACTGCATTCATATGCCCTTATATGGGCATTTTAATAAGGGAGGGGTTCCCAATGAGGCACTCTGTCAAAATCACTTTTTCCAGGACAGAAATTCCGTTCTGTTTTACTCACAGACAAATGGTTAACACTTTTAGAAAATTCAGAGTGTTTCCTATCCAATGGTACTAAATATGTGCATATCCTCTTTTCTGGGCCTGAATGGGAGGCATTTTACTTTGGGCACGGATGAGGTCAATATCCTTCCAAGATACCCGGGACAGGTCGATTAGAAAGGCCTAACCTATGGAGCCTAACCTATGGAGCTATACCTGCTAACTGCTATATCCCAGATGAGGGGACTAGCCTAGCCTATGGAGCTGTGCCTGCTAACTGCTATATCCCATCTAAGGGGACTAGCCTAAACTACGGAACTGTGCCTGCTAACTGCTATACCCCATCTAAGGGGACTAGCCTAGCCTATAGAGCTGTGCTTAATAACTGCTGTATCCCATCTAAGGGGACTAGCCTAGCCTATAGAGCTGTGTCTGCTAACTGCCATATCACATCTAAGGGGACTAGCCTAGCCTATAGAGCTGTGCTTGCTAACTGTTATATTCCATCTAAGGGGACTAGCCTAGCCTATAGAGCTGTGCTTGCTAACTGCTATATCCCATCTAAGGGGACTAGCCTAGCCTATAGAGCTGTGCCTGCTAACTGCTATATTCCATCTAAGGGTACTAGCCTAGTCTATAGAGCTATGCTTGCTAACTGCTATATTCCATCTAAGGGGACTAGCCTAGCCTATAGAGATGTGCTTGCTAACTGCTATATTCTATCTAAGGGGACTAGCCTAGCCTATAGAGCTGTGCTTAATAACTGCTATATTCCATCTAAGGGGACTAGCCTAGCCTATAGAGCTATGCTTGCTAACTGCTATATTCCGTCTAAGGGGACTAGCCTAGCCTACTGAGCTATGCATGCTAACTGCTCTAACCAAGCTGAGGGGACAAGCCTAGCCTATGGAGCTGTGTCTGCTAACTGCCATATCCCATCTAAGGTTAATACCCTAGCCTATAGAGCTGTGCCTGCTATAACTGCTATATCCCATCTAAGGGTACTAGCCTAGCCTTTAGAGTGGTGCCTGCTATAACTGCTATATCCCATCTAAGGGTACTAGCCTAGCCTATAGAGCTGTGCCTGCTATAACTGCTATATCCCATCTAAGGGTACTAGCCTAGCCTATAGAGCGGTGCCTGCTATAACTGCTATATCCCATCTAAGGGTACTAGCCTAGCCTTTAGAGTCGTGCCTGCTATAACTGCTATATCCCATCTAAGGGTACTAGCCTAGCCTTTAGAGTGGTGCCTGCTATAACTGCTATATCCCATCTAAGGGTACTAGCCTAGCCTATAGAGTGGTGCCTGCTATAACTGCTATATCCCAGCTGAGCCTCAGGTGCAGCATCTTGTTGGGTTCCAGATGTATAGCGTGGTCCCACAGCACTGATCCCTATTAGGCCTTGCCAATTATCTCCCCCCTCTGGAAACTCTGGTGCAAACTAGCGGCTGGTCCACCCAGACTGAGAGCTTCCAGGGTTCAGAGGGTTAATGACAGGTGAGGCGGGTGACCAGCGATCAGTGCTGGTACTTTGGTCATAATTACAGTTTGACTGTTTGACCCAGTCATTTAACACAAGGAAACCGCCACTTCCCCCAATTCTTTTATATGTCTAGCGTCTCCATTACGGGGAGGAGAGGCCTGTTATGTCCTCTTGTTAAGTACACGGACGGACAGACGAAGGAGAGAGAGAGAGAGAGAGAGAGAGAGAGAGAGAGAGAGAGAGAGAGAGAGAGAGAGAGAGAGAGAGAGAGAAAGGCATTAGCAGAGGAAGAAAAAAAGGCCCTCTTTGTGAGATTGCCTTACATCCTTTTCAACTCTTGTCATTGGTATTGTTTTGAATATTGTCAATTAGGACCTCAGAGAATCTTTTTTTTTTTTTTTTTTTTACCCAAACCCATTTTCACACTATCCCTGCTCTCTCCATCTCCTAACCAAAGGAAAATTGTGTTTTTTTCCTCTTAATAGACCCGGCTGGTACATCCGGTGTCAGAGCCAAAGAATCTGAATAATCTTTGTGTGAGGTAATGCCCTCTGTTTACAAGCCATTATCAGTAAGTCGTCTTTGGACCAGACTGGGTTTTATTCTAATTGTGTTATCCAATATGTGGCTCTCTCTTTGATCACTTAACGGCACTTAAGGTGTCTTCTAGTGTTGCTCGGCATTGTGGGAATAAAGCAGAGGCTGTCCGATGACATGAAACAGCCTAATTGCCGGGGCCTTTATTTTGTCAAGAAGATAGGTGCCACGGGCAGCCCTGACATGGTTTATGTAGTGAGTACCTTCTTTCTGCTTTAAACACATCTTAGACAGATGACACAGAGATGAGAGCAAAATAGGATCCTTTTCTTTGGCTGTCTTACAAACAACACCCTATTCCCTTTATAGTGCACTATTTTTTACCAGAGCGCGGTGGGACCGGGTCAAAATTATTGCACTATATAGGCAATAGGGTACCATTTAGGATGCAACCTTTGTGTTTCTGTATAGTTCAGTTTGACCAGGAAGTTATAATGAACACTATATTCCCTCTGTGGCACCCGCTCTATAATTATTAATAATTATGTAGTAAAATATATACTTTCTGACTTCCTACCAGGTCAGACCTGAGTACTGTATGTAAACACAGTCCATCTCTGTCCAAATCTCTCTCTCTCCCTCTCATATATATATTTCTCTCTTTCACACACACACACACACACTTTCTCTCTGTCTCTCTCTCTTACAAACATGCTCACACTCACAGTGCACAGAACTTAGTCTCTCATTTAAATAGTTGCTTGCAAATATATCAGTAAGAACAAAAGAGGACTGTCTTGGAGCTCTTCCAGGATCACAGGTATTCTAGTGCTAGTAAATACAAAATTGTGAAATGCCTGATAATATAAAAATATACAAAATATTCTTAATCTACACAACTAAGCAACAGAACCAAATCTACCATTTCCCAACATTTCTCCCTCTGCCTGTGACAGGTCCTGATGTATGATAATGTCGTTTTAATTAGCCTTGTCCCTATCTACCTTGCCCCTGCTGCCTCAATGAGGAGCCCCATTCCTCTCCATGTCTTGTTTCTGTGTCTGAGCCTGTGTTTACGTCCTACTCTAATCCTCCAGTGTGGTGTGGTTAGCTGCGACGGTCCACTGCATCGCTATGGTCTCACTCCCTCTGGAGAAAATATGTGCATGCATACTGTACATGAACTTTGGATAAATAAATAAACATCCAGAAAAGAGCTCCTAGATAATTGAACACAAGTGAGAAAGGGAGAGGCAGGAGGCAGGGAAAACAATTTCTCCTGGGAGAGACAGCGGAGCACGGCAGAGCAGCGAGGTGGCAGGTATGATTAAAACCAACGTGATTTATGGGAAGGTGGGCTGCCGTCGTCACGCTCTCTGCTTATATTAACGTTTTTGCGTAGGACTCATCTTGTGTTGTGTCACCACCCCTACCCACTCACACAATACAAGCCCACCAAGCACACCCACCCACCTTCCTCATCACTTTCCCATATTTACACAAAACCACTCCGATTTCAGAGGTTAGAATAACAGTAATATAACAACGGCCTCAAGCTTTCACTGTCGACCTTAGAATAGGTTTCTGCTGGTGTATCTCAGTTTACTTTCATGTTGACCCCTTAAACGCAGCATTTACAGGAGTCGCCCTCATGACTGTAGAAACATGCAGGATGTATTGCTAGGTGTCTCCCTCATAACCATCATATCGCGGTTCCAAACGAGTCCTTTTCACATGAACTTGACCACAGACTAACAGTGTCTTCCAAAGCCATGACATAGAGGTAGTTAGGTTGAATGAGAGCTTTTTTTTGTCTTGATTGGGTCGTTATTGGTGTGTCTCTACCGAAGCAAGCCACGCACGTAATTCAAAGTCAGAATACGCAGGATTTGTCTGCTAGAAATCAATACCGAAGAGGAATTATCAATACAGAAACCCAACACCAACATGTTGACCAGAAAGACAATGACAGCATACATTGCATGTACTGTACATGTTACACTTCTGGATTGGGAAATATATTTGTCATGTTATGAGAAATCCTACACGCAGTATCAACACAGAGGATCTGTAGGTTTCCCCATCCAAGTATGACACTCTCTTTGCTAATAGGACTACATCGTATGGGAACTTTGTATAACTGAACAAGACATTGTCAATCATCAGTATTTCCTGTACATTACTTATTTTGTAGTTTATTTTCCTGTTATGAGGAAAGATGCGTGAAATGGGACACTGATCTAACAGATGTATACAGTTATTGAGTTCAGGACCCCATGAAATGAGGATGAGAAAGTCAGCAATGGTCAGGCGTTTGACCAAAAACAAATCAGTTATGTGGCCTTCTCCACAAAAGATGGAAATGGAAAAGTAAATATGTGCAGTTTTAACAAAAATATGTAGCCATATACATTTTTCTAGGATTAAGTCACCAGCTATAATAGCCTGCTCTAGGAGGATGAACACAGAAAGGGGAATGTGTGTATTATACAATCCTAATACTTGTCATTATTGTTCATAGTATCCCCAACATTCAAAGGTTGAATGTATGTTTCATTATTTTATCTATGTCACAATAATGTCTTTGTTTATATTATACAGTGTACCACAACACTGTGTAAGAAAACCTCATGGCAGAAGATACAGTAGAGTGCTACTCTGAAGCGTAGTATTTCATTGAAAATGTATTTAAGGTGTCTAAATGCCAGAGTAATGACACAGAAGTACAAGCAGGGCTGCTGTATGCATGTGCTATGCCAATTCTACAACCCACTTTCCAAACGCTAAGAGAAGGCTCAGGTGGCCGATATTAACCTGCAAAATAGATGCTGCATATTTCCCCCATAAATTGGCGTCTCTGCATTGTGGTAATTGAATTCCAAGCCTTCATACCTACCTCAGTCAGGCTTTATAGAGATTAATTACTTTACTAAGACCCCACACACATACAACTGAGATAACGCACATTTGAACCCCAATGGCAGCATGGCGTCATACATGGACAAAATTAACTTCAATGGAATTCACTACAACGGGGGAAAGAAAATCTAAACAAAGAAACTGCAAATATACGTTCTTATCACAACAATATTGTTGTGTTATGATTAATTAATTTCAAGGTGATTATCGTTTATGGTGCTTGGTAGGGTATGTATAGGGGCGGAGGGGAGAAAAGATAAGAAAAACAAAGCCTGAGGTAATATTGTAATGTTCAGTTCCCGGCGACAGACTTCTAAAATGTGCGCTTAAAGGGTAGTGATCTAAAGGTTCGTGTATGTGGAATAATACACCTTCACCTTTAGCTGTACTTTGGTAGCGGTGACCCGAAAACCCATGCATCTGGGATTTGATCATGCATGCTGTCGTACTATTACAATACGATGTGTTATGCTGCCTGCTACCAGGCAGAACTGACAGGGTTAACCTGAACAGCTACAGAGAAAGGGAGGGAGCAGTTTGTTATAACATGTCTTATGCTCATTAAGGGTTTATACACAGTGCAGATTTTAGCACAGCTGTCATATCCCTTGTCATCATAAGACTTGAGAGTGTTAAAGCAATACACACCTTTTTGGGGTTACTGTCACACCTATGGCAATGACTGACATTACTGTTATACTTACACAATGTACAGTACAGTAGTAAAGCCCCAAGATACTGTCATGGCAACCAATGAGCTTCCCTCATTACCATAGACCATAGATTGTGAACCAATCAAAATGTAAAGTGCACAAAAAGACATTTCAGGTGTTGGTATAACGTTTGTTTCACCATTTAAATAATTGCCACCTGTCATGGACTCAATGTGAATAATCAACTTGGATCATGGATGTTTAACTGGAACCACAACTTAAGGAAGGCTTACCTTGGCAGTCAGTCCCCTGGTGCAGTGTGTAGAGTTGGTTTGGGTTATCCTGTTACTAGCTCCCCTAAACTAATCCCTGGTTGGAGGGGATACATTTCATAGAAAGTCGACTGTATTGACACACATATGCACACACATCTGAGGTATTCCAATATGTGGAGACCATGTTAAGTCTTTTCAGATATGCAGTACCGTATAATATGTATAGTACAGTATTATGATATAATGCATTCATTGAATAAATCATTTTATTGTGCATGTGGCAGGGTAAATACAGGATTTTAAAATCAACTCATGTCTGGTACTGTGTAATAAAATGAGACAAACAACAAAACTGCTTGTACGGTGGGTAATTCAACATGCATTATAACTTTTGATATTGATAGCTCGAATGTTAATGAACACCATTCTCAAACCTAAGAAAAACAATGGGTTCCATTTGGCACACAATAGGTTCCATTTGGAAAAGCACATACATATTTATCGCCAAGTCCTTTGTCATACATTTCTACAAATCTTATCTTGCCGATCCACTCTCCAGTCGACTGCTGCTGCAGCTACATGCCCTCTCCTTTTATTATCAAAACCTGCACAGTTCAAGGTCTATTTGTAACGGAGCTGATACCGTTTCGTATCAGTGCACATTTGACCATGAACAATGGGATTAGGCACTGGCTCTGAACTCAGTTTATATCTTCCAGACCTGCAGAATCACAAAGTAGGATATTCACATTATATCTTATGAGGTAAAATAGAGACATTCTATCTGAATTTACCCACCAACTAACCTACCCATAGTTGATGTAGTACAGCCACTGATACAGCCACTGTATCAACTAACCCACTATTAACTAACTAACTAACTAACAACTAACCCATTATCAACTAACTAAGGGGTTTCAAAACCTTTTCACTCGGGGCCCCCCTTCCAGCATTGGGGAACATCCCGCGCCCGCCCCCCACATCTATTTCAATGGGCACAAGCACTGTTCATGACACAAACTGTTCACACCCCTCTTGTTGGTGGAGAGAATGTTGCAGGTTTAAAGCTTATTTCCTGCAATTCTACACATGTTGTCATGGGGTGCAAAGAAAATGTTTTTAAAGCCATTCTATACATTTTGCCATGTTTAATGTGTATTCATGTGATATTTGAGTGACTAGAAAATTGCAACAATATCTATGGGCAAAAAAACAGAGAAAAAAACAAATGTTAGCTGACATGGGCTCGTTGATCTGGACATTTCTGACAAGTTATAAATAGCTCTACGGTATACAATGACTGACATGACAAGAGGAGCTGATGATGCACTACCCAATTTCCAAATTGCACCTTGTGCATTCTACTATTACAACTTTCAAGAGTAAGTTTAAAGCCGGACTGTGTTCTTTTACAAAAAACTGACTCCACTATCAACTAACCCACTGTCAACTAACTAACACTATCAACTAACTAACACTATCAACTAACCTACTATCAACTAACTAACACTATCAACTAATCCACCCAGGTGTTTTTCTCAGATTGCTACTGCCCTGAAAAAGCAAGACAGGTCTGTTTCTCTCTAAATCAATAAAGGGGTCCTTGGAGTACCCCGAGTAGCCATATGGACCGAGAAGCATCACAGCATCTCAGGTTGTCTCCTGAGTGACTCATAGGCTTGCGTTCCAAATGGCACCCCATTCCCTTTATAGTGCACTACTTCTGACCAGGACCCATAGATCTGTGGTCAAAATTAGTGCACTACATAGAAAATAGTCTGCCATTTGGGATGCAACATAAGGACCTGGCACAAAGTTAATCTTCAAAACCCAACCTCAACCCAACCCCTCCCTCCTCTTTTCTCTCCCTGCTGTCCCCTGTCCCTCATCTCATATACCTTCCATCTCATCTGGCTGGCTGGGTCTCAAATGTCAGACCACCTGGGATATACAGCTGTCAGGGTGGAACAGGAGCCAGGGTCTAGACCTGGACGAGGCCCCAGGATGCACCTCTCTAGACCGACAGTGTCGCTGACACAAGGGGTGGGGCGGGACGGGACGAGGTGCAAATAGGTGACCCAGGAGTGATCTGAGGATCTGACAGTCACACTAATTAATGGTCACTTTTCAGAGGCATAAAATATGAAACAGACTTGATTCTCCATTTTGGATCTTTACTAACACACTGATGTATTAGACATACACACGCACAAGGTAGAGGAAGATGACGCAGGTATGACAGTACATATTTGCATGTTTCTGCACCCAATGGTAACTGAAAGAAACAGGAGAGGAAACAGAAAACAGGATATCTCATCAATACACAACCAGACAAAGATCCATCTGTATCCATAGAAATGTTCATCCTTACATAGGCCTTGATTGTGTGGGTCCATTACTGTACCAGTGTATATTAAACCTCCTAAAGAGAAGGAACACTGCCGTGTTTCTCTCCTCTTCACACAGAGGCTTTCTATTGGCCTTCCATCAAATTCTAAAGGGCTCCTCTTCTTGCCAACGCAGAGGAAACTAAACATTACGAGCTGGATCATTCTGAGCAAACAGGACCTTTGTAAGACACCGACTGACTCAACCTGCATCCCATAAATACACAGCTAGCGAGCAGAGAGTAGCTGTAAGTGTAGTCCTGTTCCAAGGGGATGGAGGAGCAGAAAGGTAGCAATCAATATTGAAACACCGAAATTAAGCATTTACAGCGGTAATTAGGGAGTAGGCAAATTTTCACACCTGTACGGAGCAGAGCGACTGCCAGATCCTCACATCTGTCTCTATTCACCTGCCAAGCACCTGGTATCAGTTCAATGCTGCTTGATTGCGGCGAACGGAGACTCTTTTTGAGGTTCTTCTGAGAGGATTGGTGCATTTTTGCTCTCTTCTCTAGCTGCTTATTTTGTATTTATTTTGTATCTGTTCATTCCAACGCAGGTGCCTCGCAGTAATACTCAAGTGGGCCACACATGAGTAATTCTTTTATGCCTCAGTTCCTCCGTTTGTCATATTGGCGAAAGCCGGCGGATTAGGGTTTGAATGTCGACAGACACTTCCCTCTTTCTCATACTTTAGCGCCATCCCCCCAGAATCATTTGCATACCTAATTTTTTAACCCTAGAGTAGAATAGGAGCATGTAAATCCTTTTCTCAGACCCTCTGTAGGCTATATTAAAATGTTACAACATAACATTTTTTGATTAATGAGTTTTGATTTGGGAAGTCAAAAAAGCAAGTTGAAAATCAATAAATGATAAACTTGAGACGTGAAATTTGTCAAAATGTACTGCATGACAAAGTAGTATGTACTGTGCTCTGTATGTGTTCCACAAAAGCCGTGCAAAAAAATATATTACAACATACCATGGGTGTTAAAAAACACAATTAAGGTTTGAGTTCCACAGAAGTGTTAAGTCAGTTTCAGTTCGCAGCTCTTGGAAATGAATGTGCACGTTTGAAGATCAATTCAATTTGCTTTTCCTAGACCAACATGACCACATTAGAATGACTATGAACCAACCAGTGACAGTGGTGACAGTGGTGTCTGCCTTCTCTCCCCTGCTGCGCCATGTGTGAGAATAGAATAGCAGAATACCAATTTCTAGAATTCCCTTACTTTTCCTAGGGAACTAATGGGATAATTCTCATTCTGTTCCGGTGATTCAACAGTTACCAAGGCCGTGCCGCAAATGGCACCCTATTCCACCCTATTCCATACATAGCGCACAATTTATGACCAAAAGTGGTGCACTATGTAGGGAAAAGGATGCCATTCGGGACTCACACAAATCACCATCTGGGCTTGTGTTAACCTGAGTCAGATGTGAGCTGTGCTACTGCAAGGTACAGCAGCCTGTTTAATGGTTCTTAATCTTTTCTTTAATTAAATCGTGCAGCCAACCTGAAAAATCTATCTTAATGCAAATGAGCAGAGCTCTCTTTTTTTGGGCATTTGCTTACCGTAATGCACTAATAAGGTTAATTTAATAAAAATCTGTTCCAGTTTTTTTCTTTTAAGATAATTGTATGTTTTCTTGATCTATTTCGTCGCAGGCTGGGGTGCAGGGAAATGTTTGTTTGTGGAAATTTCCAAGAGTGGATGAAAAAAGCATTGCAGGATGTTCGAGAGAGAGAGAGAGAAAGAGAGGGAACGCACAGCACAGACCTGACATGGACAATATTATTTGGTTGAACTTAAAATCCATTTCCTCCACAGAAGTGTGCCTCTTTCCTCACAGCTTTACAGTTTCCATTAGGGAATAAAACAAAGCTCAACAGAGCTTGCCGTTGTGTGGCCCTCCCTGACCGGACCTGACTAACAACATTAGAAACACCCTGGAATAAAGAACAATATCATTATTTGGCAGTGAAAACCAGAAGGTATAACAACTCCATATTTGTTCTTCATTGTTTTCATTAATAATTCAGTGATATTATGACTAAGGTATGAATTAATACTAAATATTATATTACGGTAATAACAAATGGTATTATTGTGTATGTATGTATTCACGATTCAAAGGTGCACCTCAGTGCTTCCAGAGATCTAAAGTATAATGATGAGATGCCCATGTCTCTGCCGTAACAATGGGAGTCATCAAATGCAGGAAGGCTTAGATCCAAAATAAGCCCATAGAAACGCATTGGGCTTATTTTGGACAGATTTTGGAGAGAGTGAAACCTCTCGCTTTGCCTCTTCATCTCTGGTGCTTCTCAGAATGTGGCTCTACTGAGCATGTGCAGAAAGGGCAGAGGTCAACCTTCACAAAGCCATGCATGGTGACTAGTCTAGGAATATGGATTGTACAATGCACCTCACATACAGTACAAAATGACATATTCTATGATGGTGTATTAATGGTGGAATCCCTAATATTGACAGGGACTGGTAATGCTTATCCAGCCATTAAACTACTTATACAAGAAGTGTCATTGTGGACACTGCAAAATTAATCACTTTTCTTCCATTGCACACAAGAGACTCCTATTCCTTCAGAAGTCTCTAGAAGTTTTCTCTGGAGATTGTGTAGCATAGTGAAAAGCTAAGGTTATACAGGCAAAAACATACATCGCATAACACCCTGTCAACCTAAACCACTGGGGAAAGTCTGTATTTTTGTTTAAGCTTCTTTCCACCATTTTTTCAATCAGCCCATAGGGACTAATATTTACAATGCACATGACTTTCTCGCTAATTACTCTGTAATTTGCTCTTGACTTGTGAGAAACCTTTTTAGTGTAAGTCTGATTGTTGTCAATGAGGATTCTCCATTGAAGGCTTCTTACCCCCACACTAGGCTTAATCTGTCTGGTAAACCGGCCCTTTTTGTTTTAAGAATTCACTTCCTAACGAAGGGTCCACCGACTCACCCAATGGCCTTTCATGTGTTGTTTTTGCTCAAGGATATGTAGGGGGAGAGTACTTGTTAATTACAGTCAGCTTGTTGAACCCGATATCAAAGGATTCATAGGGTATCAAAGCCAGTATGGTAAAAATAATCATGTTCAATGGAAATCATTTCAGCGTACAGACTGGGCAACAATGGTTTCAGGGTATAGTGACTGGGGAAACGTCTCGGTCTCTGAAGTGGCTGTGGTGGTTTGTGGTTGGCTCCGATATAAAATAGTCATTAATTTGATTACATTAGCTCTAAAGGCTTAAGAAAGGATAAATGTCAGGGAAATGCGTACACATTCAAAAGCACCAAGAGATACCTGGTTATACTACAGCACTTCAAACCCGATTAGTGCTTTAGGCAGAGAGGGATAAGAAGTTTGACTGCTGCTTGTACTGTCTACCTGGCAGTTCAGCCGTGAGCAGCATTTCATGTTCATCTATTCTATTTTTCTCTCTGTTGTGCTGGGAGGAAGGTACAAGGTAGATTTAAACATCTCTTTACATTTCTCAGCTGTCTCACAGATGACACAGGACTTCTTCTCCCCGTCGACTATTACCTACAGCTGCTCAGACGGAACGCACGCGCTGTGCGGTGTGCCTCTCCTTTCCCTTTGCTGTTTTCTCAAGCAGCCAGTGTTGCAGGAGGTGTATATGCCACAGTAGGGCGGGGGGGGTTCGACACGTCAACAAAACCAGCTGTAATAGGTGAATCACCGCAGCGCGTCCCAGCATCCTCCCCGGTGGCGGCGGCATGGCGTTGGGCGGCACGCGGCTCTGCTCTGGCGGCAGGAGGCCCATTTTAGAGATGTAGCTGGAGTGTGTGTGTGTATGCGCGTGTGTGTCAGAGACGTAGCTGGAGTACAGCATGTCAGAGCCGCTACGTCAACATGCTCTCTGGTGGACAGAAAAAGACATCCGTCAATGTCTCATTGGCGTGTGATTCCCGCAATGGGAATTGGTGCTCGGGCAAAAGATTGTACTCTCAAGTCTAATCAAAAATCTACAACAGTCAGAGAGAGGTGGGGGGAGAATAGAAGTGTGTATCAGAACAGCTTTCTCTCTCTTCACAGGAGAGGCAGAGCAATATGTTATTACACGATGGCAACGCAGTGAAATTCACTGCTAACTTGATGGCCCGATGTCAGACAGGGACTCTAACAAGTCTGACAATTGAGACTGAGGTGATCCTTCAGGGACTGAGATGGAGAGAAGAGAGAGAGAGAGAGAAAGGGCTCAGTTGAAGGCTCAGTTGTCTTTCTTTTCCTCTCCATCTCCTGCACTCCCTTCCTTTAACAGTGAATAAAATTGACTGGATGGTACGGTTAGCAAGGTGCGGAAGCCGGTACCGTCACCTAAGCGGAGACGGTGCTGATCACACTTTGGCTTAATGAGCCCCTGAGACGTTCCAAAATAGCAGAACTCCTGGGTGGCTCTGTCAGGTGCAGACTCACTCATTTACGTATCCGACTGTCATTGAGTGGCGGAGGAGAGGTGGTGGGGGATAGAGGAGGTGGGGGAGGAGGGGGGAGAGAAGAGGCGAGTTTGGGTTTATAAAGAGAAAGAAAGGAATTATACGACAGATAGCAGATTTAAGCCCTAGTAGTTGCTTTAGCATCAATAAGGACCCCTGCTTATCTTGGAAGTGTGTCACCAAATGCAATGCAAAATGGTCATGGGGAATTCATGTTTAATGTGTTCACAATGTATATGAATACATACTGTATCTGCAAATGTGTTACTTTACGCCTGTGCTGGTTTAGTATAAGGCCTATTATGCTTGGAAAGGAAAAATACATAGTGAGGGATAAAAGTATTTGATCCCCTGCTGATTTTGTAAGTTTGCCCACTGACAAAGAAATGATCAGTCTATAATTTTAATGGTAGGTTTATTTGAACAGTGAGAGACAGAATAACAACAAAAAAATGCTTGCGAAAAATGTTATAAATTGATTTGCATTTTAATGAGGGAAATAAGTGTTTGACCCCTCTGCAAAACATGACTTAGTACTTGGTGGCAAAACCCTTGTTGGCAATCACAGAGGTCAGACGTTTCTTGTAGTTGGCCACCAGGTTTCCACACATCTCAGGAGGGATTTTGTCCCACTCCTCTTTGCAGATCTTCTCCAAGTCCCATGTAGTTCTGGGCTGATTCCTCACCATTCTCATGATCATTGCAACTCCACGAGGTGAGATCTTGCTTGGAGCCCCAGGCCGATGGAGATTGACAGTTCTTTTGTGTTTCTTCCATTTGCGAATAATCACACCAACTGTTGTCACCTTCTCACCAAGCTGCTTGGCGATGGTCTTGTAGCCCATTCCAGCCTTGTGTAGGTCTACAATCTTGTCCCTGACATCATTGGTGAGTTCTTGGCCATGGTGGAGAGTTTGGAATCTGATTGATTGATTGCTTCTGTGGACAGGTGTCTTTTATACAGGTAACAAGCTGAGATTAGGAGCACTCCCTTTAAGAGTACTCCCTCATTAAAATGCAAATCCATTTATAACATTTTTCGCATGCGTTTTTCTGGATTTTTTGTTGTTGTTGTTCTGTCTCTCACTGTTCAAATAAACTTACCATTAAAATTATAGACTGATCATTTATTTGTCAGTGGGCAAACGTACAAAATCAGCAGGGGATCAAATACTTTTTTCCGTCACTGTAAATGCATTCATATTGTTTTTCTTTTTTTAAATATGTCCCCAAATTTCCAGAACTTCTATAAAACATTACGTGAGCACATATATGCGTATTTATGCCTGAAATACCTGGTATTACCATGTGTAAGCTTCTTAGGATTATATGACAGGGAGTGCTGTACTGAGCCATCCTGTGTGACAGGTGTTTCTACATTAGCATCTATTAGAAAAGATTATACTGTACGACAGTGGCACTCATTTCAGCTGCTGGCATGAGCTGGGAAAACAGGGTTGAATTGACATAGCTCAACTGCAATGTGTACAGGAGTACACGCTAAACAAGGTACGGTAGAAATATACATGCTGGACTATCTGCACTTTACAGAATGCCAGCTTTTGCTCCAAGATGTCACATGAAATTGTTAACCAATTCCACACTTTGACAAATGATTGATTTCATTATCTAGACAGACAGGGTTTCTCACAGCATAGGTTGCCACGATATACTATATATTGTAAAGGTATATCGTTAAGAGATCCCTCTTTGTTGACCTTTGAAGGATGCGTTGCTGCTCCTGCAGTAATAATGCTCCCATAAGGCCTGAACATCTTTCCTCAACACACACACACCTGCCCACACTGGAGTCAGGAGACTCCCATCCATGCAGTCACAGATACTCCGGCAGATAATGATACCGTAAGAAGACGCTACACTATCCTGGCTAGTACGGCATTGTGATCCTATTTGTAATTGGTGTACGCTCATTTTACAGGGGTCATCACAGGATATAGGAAATGGGACTCCCAGGGACTGTGTTATTTTTGAATGAAATGACAGTCAAAATGCTAAAGGTTTTTTTTAAATTATTGTTCCCGAATAGCACAATGATGTTAGACCTCATTTTAGACTACTGTTTGGTATAGTATGTATTACAGAACATTTTCTTTCTGTAGTTGCATTTCTTATCCTACTTTGTACACCTACCCAGTCTGTCTTTGACACCCTATCTGGTTAATGATGCACCTGGTGTGTCTGTGAGCCTGGAACATACAGTAATTCCCTCAGCAAACCAACCAACCTGCCTGTGATTGTAGCCGACTAATAAAGTCCAGCTTCCTCGGTTAGTTCCAAGTCTACGTTAGGTTAGACAGGACCAATTACACTGGGGATTTCACACTGCTACACTTTGAACTGCCACCACTTCAAAGGTGTTCCAGGAGTGACTATAAGGTGGTGGTCTGAAAAAAAGGGAGAGAAAAATTCTTCAAATTACTCATATCCAAATATGGACGCTCTTTGAAAACGTGGTAACCCAGGCAGGAGGCTGGATAAGAAGAAAAAAGGTTCCTAGACCACAGAATGACGGAGGTGTGCAAAGAGAAGAGAGAGAGAGTCAGTGGCATTAAGCAGCCAATAGCGTTGCCCAATGGGCGTGTGGGCCTCAGACAATCTGAGAAATTATAATAGAAAGCAGAGCTTTCTAACAACTGATATTGGGGTTTAACCCAAGGCTGTTACCACCGCCTGCATTTGAACTCTGTATTTGGGTGATGGTGATGATCAGCGTTTTTATTAGGGCCCAGGAGTCACACCGTCTTCAACTGTGAATCACTACAGGGAAGCCAGAGGACGGTGGTGAAGATGCAGCAAGCAAACCAATTTTTTTCCTTTCAATTTGAGCAATTGCTTCAAGTATTGATTGAAAAAAGCACAATGGCGTTCCATAAGGGTTGGAGGGAAATCTGGGGAGCCGGGAGAGCAGGGAGAGCACTGTTAATGTAACTCCAACAGGGGAATCAAAACCTCCCTCTTGTTTTTAACACTCCTCTCCTCAAGCTGCAGAACAGAACAGTGCAGGCCAATCAATAGGACTGATTAAACGGCAGTCATCAATATTATACACTCCGTTTGTGGGACACACTGGTGACAAAGGCAGAAGTGGTTACAAGTGTTGGTACTTACTAGTTTTCACATATGACATAGTAAGGATCCAAATCAAATACACCTTATGTATTTGAACAACCTCTTAAGGATCATTGGGGCCGACACTACCCTGAGAAATGTAAGGCGCCAAATTCAAAATCCAAAAGTAGATAAAACATTAATCAATGTACAAGTATTGCATACTCTTCAAAAGCGTAGACTCTTGGAAATCTCACAGCGTTGTCCAATTTCAAAAAGGCTTTATGGCGAAAGCACAACATTTGATTGTCTGAGGACAGCATCTCACATATTTTCCGCATTAGCATAATTTCATAACCAGCGCGGGTCTCACAAAACACATAAAAGAGCTAAAATAAATCGCTTACCTTTGATGATCTTCTGCTGAGGGCAATCCGAAGTGTCCAAGCAAGACAATCCATGTTCCTTTTGTTAGAAAAAGTCATTGTTTATATCCATAAATCTCAGTTTGGTTGGCGCGTTATGTTCAGAAAATCCACCGTCCACTCGCCCATTGTACAGGGAAGAGAAAGCGTTCAAATTATAACCTATCAACTTTGCCCAAACAAATCAAACATAATTTATAATGTATCCTTATGTACACGTTTATGTATATTAACTATAATATTTCACACGGATAATATCCTAAACAATAGAAAAGTAAAATCCCGAAGAGCGCGCTCACGGTCTCTCACGCAAAAAACAAAAGCCACTTCCTTCATCCACTTACATATTCTTCTTCTGTAAGGTTGTTATTCAAGGTAAACGCATGAAACCTTGTCTAAAGACTGTTGACATCTAGTGGAAGCCATAGGTACTGCAACCTGGGTCCTATTCTACAGCAAATCCCATAGACAGCCATTGGAAGTGAGGGCATGTCACAACAACAACAAGAATACGGACAGAAATTCCTCGGGCTTTCGCCTGCCAAATCAGTTCTGTTATACTCACAGACATTATTTTAACAGTTTCTGAAACTTCAGAGTGTTTTCTATCCAATAGTACTAATTATGTGCATAACCTAGTTTCCGGGCCTGAGTGGCAGGCATTTTACTTTGGGCATGCCAGACTCTCCCAAACCGACACCGCTGCCTAAGAGTTTCATTTGAAGTAGTTTGAACATGATTTTAAAAGGTAATCTTATCCAGGCCAACATTACTAACAAATATGATCAAACTTGAACTAAGGATATTCTATAATTTCAAAAATAAATGTTTAGATGCATAGACAGATTGAACATTTAAATTACACAAGGCACTGTACAAAAAATGGGATTGCAGGCTGCCTGCAATGCATGAGCCATGGCCAGTCAATAACACAACTGCATGATAATCGATGGGCATTTGTAACAGTGGGGTAGGCAGAGGGGGCCGATCACTGCAAATCATTGTCACCGTGTTCTGTCGTGCTGTGCAGCCAGCCTGCCGTCATAGCAGAGCAAGATAAATGACAGAGGATTCACAGGAACAAGATAACAGTTAGTCATACCTGGGAGTACAGAGGCTCGACGTGGAGCACATCAATACCAACTGGAGAGAAGCCGTGTAGATACCGCTTCGGATTAAAAAGAGAATCAGGGTCAAATTAATCAATTGACAACTTTCATGACATTTAGAACATGGTATGCTTTGCTGTGCTTATTCTCTCTCTCTCTCTCTCTCTCTCTCTCTCGTGTAAATGGGTTATTTTTTCCTCAGTGAAAACCCTCAGGTGGATAGTTATTTTCAAAGGCCTTTTTCAAGGTAAAATCTGTTACAGTATGATTTTACTTCACAGTTGTGTGCAGCTACAAACGGTCCAATAAAGTACTGGAAAACATATATATTTGGTGGTTTACTGCTCTATTCTAACATAATGTTGACCAAAATTGATCAACTGATATTTTTTTTTAAACATGACTATAATTGCACCTCTCAGTACAGTCAGTACAGTACTTGTTATACCAGAGAACTCCATTGATATAACAATGGAATGCTCCATTGCATTGATCTGAATGAGCAGAGTCCTATTAAACAACGACGCCTGTACCCAAAGCAGGCGTTAGGGACAACTTACCTAACATCTCCACCAGACCCTATTGATTTCTTCTGTTGTTGTTTTTTTGTTGTATGTCCTCACAAGACTCACTGATGTAACCGCTCCGTGAAAGCAACCAACAGCATCCATATGCCAACTGTAATTTGTGATCACCGATCAGAGATTCAAGCAAATCCTGGGTCAATAGCATATCTCTGTGTGGGAGCACACTAATAGGAATAAACATTTTATCTTGTCGTAACAATTGAGCTGTGTGAATTCCCTACGGTGAAAAGGGTTCAATACGTGACATCCCTGGAAAACAAGTTCTATATTCTTTCGCATGGTTTACAAAATGCTATTGTGAATCAATGTGATGTTCCTGGAGAAGGAAGGTACCAGAAACATCATTTGCTAGAGTCAGAAATTGTACCATTTATACTATGATTGTGCAACTCCATCATCGCACACTGCATGGGCAGGTAGCTCAAAGATTCAAATTACACCACATCAAATTTGGTGAGTTACATTTAATGACATCTGTAATACAAGCATACTGGCAATAGATTACATTATAAAGAGGGGGGAAAGACTGAATTGCAAATACAACCTCTTTTCGACCAAACATGCCCTCAGTGATCAAAGGTCATTCCTAAAATCCTTTGTTTGATGTCCAGCCTACCGATCCCAACGTCATCGGTGACCTGCTAAACAGCCCAGCTCAAAGGCCAACAAATTGACAGCCATACATTTTAATAATGTTCATTTCACAAACCAGAATGATGATACTGCATCACCAATTAGCAAATGGAAATTCATCAAGGCCACGATCACGCTGCAACGCAGCAAAGCGATGATCATTTACAATTGCTCTTGAATGTTTAGTGACCATAAAATGTGCAAATGCTTCCACGGCAACAGTCGCTGAAAAGTGCACATGTAGACTGAGGCGTAGGCCACAGGCAGAAAGGCAGAAAAAGTGTCCACAGCGTAGCTCATTAGCCAGTGCTAATTTCATACTCAAATGAGATGCCTTGCTGATGAATCACAGTCTCAACATTAACATATCAAATGGGAGTTTGTGGCTATTATAATAAGGTTTTGTAAAAAGGTTGGATGCAATTATAGCAAAACTTAAATGGTGTGAATCTGAGAGACAGTACTGATATTGGTTAGCCTAGTAGAGGTGAATTTTAACATATTTGATATCACCTTCTTCTGCGATCACTGTTTCTGTCAGGCATTCTGTCAAGGAGAATACTGTGGATTCACTCAATAATTTGCTTGTGGTGAAACAGTGCTACAGTTGAAGTCGGAAGTTTACATACACTTAGGTTGGAGTCATTAAAACTTGTTTTTCAACCACTCCACAAATTTCTTGTTAACAATCTATAGTTTGGGCAAGTCGGTTAGGACATCTACTTTGTGCATGACACACGTCAATTTTCCAACAATTGTTTACAGACAGATTATATCACTCATAATTCACTGTATCACAATTCCAGTGGGTGAGAAGTTCACATACACTAAGTTGACTGTGCCTTTAAACAGCATGGAATATTCCCGAAAATGATGTTAAGGCAGTAGAAGCTTCTGATAGGCTAATTGACATCATTTGAGTCATTGGAGGTGTACCTGTGGATGTATTTCAAGGCCTACCTTCAAACTCAGTGCCTATTTGCTTGACATCATGGGAAAATCAAAAGAAATCAGCCAAAATTATTGTAGACCTCCACAAGTCTGGTTCATCCTTGGGAGCAATTTCCAAACACCTGAAGGTACCACGTTCATCTGTACAAACAATAGTACGCAAGTCTAAACACCATGGGACCACGCAGCCATCATACCGCTCAGGAAGGAGACGCATTCTGTCTCCTAGAGATGAACGTACTTTGGTGCAAAAAGTGCAAATCAATCCCAGAACAACAGCAAAGGACCTTGTGTAGGTGCTGGATGAAACAGGTACAAAAGTATCTATATCCACAGTAAAATAAGTCCTATATCAACATAACCTGAAAGGCCACTCAGCAAGGAAGAAGCCACTGCTCTAAAACTGCCAAAAAAAAGCCATACTACAGTTTGCAACTGAACATGGGGACAAAGATCGTACTTTTGGGAGAAATGTCCTCTGGTCTGATGAAACAAAAATAGAGCTGTTTGGCCATAATGACCATCGTTATATTTGGAGGAAAAAGGGGGAGGCCTGCAAGCCGAAGAACACCATCCCAACCGTGAAGCACGGGGGTGGCAGCATCATGTTGTGGAGGTGCTTTGTTGCAAGAGGGACTGGTGCACTTCACAAAATAGATGGCATCATGAGGAAAGAAAATTATGTGGATATATTGAAGCAACATCTCAAGTCAGGAAGTTAAAGCTTGGTCGCAAACGGGAGTTCCAAATGGACAATGACCCCAAGCATACTTCTAAAGGAGTGACAAAATGGCTTAAGGACAACAAAGTCAAGGTATTGGAGTGGCCATCACAAAGCCCTGACCTCAATCCTATAGAGTATTTGTGGGCAGAACTGAAAAAGCATGTGCGAGAAAGGAGACCAACAAACCTGACCCAGCTCTGTCAGGAGGAATGGTCCAAAATTCACCCAACTTCTTGTGGGAAGTTTGTGGAAGGCTACCCAAAATATTTGACCCAAGTTAAATAATTTAAAGGAAATTCAACCAAATACTAATTGAGTATATGTAAACTTCTGACCCACTGGGAATGTGAAGAAAAAAATAAAAGCTGAAATAAATCTGACTTATTCTGACATTTCACATTCTTAACATTTCTTAAAATAAAGTGGTGATCCTAACTGACCTAAGACAGGGAATTTTTACCAGGATTAAATGTCAGGAATTGTGAAAAACTGAGTTTAAATGTATTTGGCTAAGGTGTATGTAAACTTCCGACTTCAACTGTATATTCAAAGACCCATTGACACTTCATAGGTAGTGAAACTATAATGTACATCAACACAGCACATTTGAATATGTCCCTTTTTTGTGGAATGAGGGTTGGCTTTACTGGGCTTGACCTTAATGTCAGTAGATCTTGTCAGACGTGCTCTCCGCTGCACCACAGCACCTGTGAGTTGCAGGGACCAGATTGCACCATATTGGAATGATGCACTTGACTTGTTTTAATGTAGGTGTAGGTAATATGAGAATAAACAGTTAAACACACAGATCCATCTCCAACAGAGCGGAGTGCCGCAGACAGCTGTGTGGTCGGGCCACGGAGCTTATGGTGCAATCATCATACTTCAATTACTCAAAATATATATTTATACTATATAAAAAAAAATATACTATTTTGCTAATTCACATTATTGTATGCTTTGCCTTGTCTACATCGTAATAACACCAGGTTGTATAAGTATTCTTTGTCCATCGTGTTTTCTCACTCAGATTCAGTATCTTATCAAGTTAGAGTACAGTTGGATATTCATATTGGGCATACCATATTATTCATATCATGAAATCTTTCTTTTTTTTTAACTGATAAAAATGTTACATTTGGGACCTTTGGGATGATCTACCCTGCTCTTACCCTGTTGGCCGCATTCCAGCCGTGGCTAGTCTAGTTCAGAGCTCTGTGCTCTCTCTGCTCCCTGAGTCCTACAGCCAGACTGGGGGCCGAGGGCAGTCTCAACCCCAGCTCTAACCATAAGCATGTTCTCCAGTAACTTTGCCCCCGAGGTAAGGTAAGCGGGAAAGATTAGGACTTTGATACAGTGCAGGGCTTCATAAATCAAGTGTGCCTGTGGATTTTTCCTTTTCACCTATTGCTCCGTCTTGCTGCTCTGCTCAGACAGCACTGTAATTACACATGGCTGGATATCGTAGGAGTGGAGACGAACGGGCTACAACGTAACGCACAATAAACCCTGTCATATAAAAAACGGCGTAAAATAACTGGATCCACACTCCGTTTTACAGTGGTGCCTGTAAAATGACTCTCAAACATGTAAAGCGAACACTAGGAAACTAAACCTTCACTAGTTCATGTTTTAACGGAGGAAAACGTAAATGAAACGCAGCTGCTGCGTTTTAGTTGTAAAGGCGGTCGTTCAGGTTATGTACCACAATATATTTCAATCTGGTTTCAACATCTAATTCGCTGTTTATAAAATGCCCACAAACATCCTGTTTGGCAACAAAGAAACGTACTTCAGGATCAACCCAAAAGGCATCGGTTATAACAAGTGCAACAGACGCACCTCATGACACTCAGCCACTCTATTAACAAACCAATGGGACTTAGCATTCTAGCTAACCAAAGGGACTTAGAATTCTAGCTAACCAATAGGGACTTCTTATGTCTCTGTTTTCATAACCAGCTCGCTATTGACTAGCTGTGGTGGCCGCAGTAGTGCTAATGGGCCTGTAGTGTGAGTGATTGACACATGACAAATAGCTAGAAGGCGGGCTGGTCCTGCTGTAAGCATTCAGGAACCCACTGTGGCACAAACAATGTGGGGGCATCCCCCAGTACTTAACACACCACAGGAGACGGGCTCGATGGGTTCGACGCTGGTGGGGCTTAGGCGAGAAGGGTAAAATACCATAATTATTGTATTTGCTGTGTCTCTCTGTGGTCACACCTGGGGTCAGCCTATCCCTATTCATTCTCACAAGGCCTTCCAGGTGTGGTGCATTCAACACAAAAATGTGCATAATGTGGAACTATTAGCATTCAAATTAAGAATTGGCTCTAGTTTTATTGCTATTAGTCGTAATAATAATAATACAAATCAGTGGAGGCTGGTGACTTGAAATATTTAGGAGGATGGGAGACCCACGGTATAGGCGCGGAACCCACGGAGACCACAAAGTGAGTTTCAAAAACCTAAAGCATTTATAGTACAATATTATGGGGGAATGGGAATGGGAGGGCTACTTCCACAGTGTTGGGAAGGGATCACAGCAGTGATTGAATGAGGGTATGAGGCATGAGTTGAGGTGTTCAGAGGCTTGACCAGTGCAGGACAGGATTTGACTGGGAACAATAACACAATAACACAACACACTACACAGTTAGACAAAAGAGCTAAGAATGAGTTAGTCCAAGCAAAGAGTGAAATCATTGATGTGTAATAAAGTGATTTTGTATGTGATTGACTCTACATACAGTAATGAGAGATAGGGGTACTCACAGTGCTTGGAGGGGAAAAATTCAATGTGTCAGTGGATGAGTGGGCACATGAGACATGGCTTCAGTTCATGTCAGGAGAAAGTTGACAATGGTAGTGGAGTGGAGTAGTAATCACCTCCTAATCGGGGAAAAGGAGGGGACTTAGCTGTAAATACAAATAGCAGATACATTCCATTACAGCTGTGCCATCTTACGTTTGGACAACAAGTTTCTCTATGAACTTAAACTCAGATCTCAAAATTCATGAAGTCAAACACAGACAGCACATCTCGCCCACTTGATACAGTTAAAGTATCCCAAGAAACGTTCCTGAATAAAGCCCTGATCACCCACATACCTGACAACTGCAAGCAGACTGGTGGCACCATAGGTCCCAGAGCGGTGGGGCAATTTTTAACAGTTACAAGTTTCTCTATGAACTTAAACTCAGATCTCAAAATTAATGAAGTCAAACACAGACAGCACATCTCACCCACTTGACACAGTTAAACCATCCCAAGAAACATTCCTGAATAAAGCCCTGATCATCCACATACCTGACAACTGCAAGCAGACTGGTGGCACCATAGGTCCCAGAGCAGTGGGGCAATTTTTTAACAGTTGATCAGACTGAAAAATCGTCTCGTTTTCATCCTATACATCATGTCAGATTTCTAATGTTTAGGCGTAGCCAAGACTGCTGCAATATTTATGTCATGAGTTTTTGCTTGTGTCTGTCCGAAGTGAATATGTGTTATCATCTTCGCTAAATAGTCACTGGAGGAAAGTGGAAAGCCTACCTGAGCGCACACGAAAAAATGCACTGCGTCAACATCTCTCTTTAAACTAACTTTTAATGGATGATGCGATGGAAGCTATCAAATCATTCAGAATTGTTTTCGACATCCCAGAAAAGAGACGGAAAAGTTTGATATGTAAAGTAAAGCATCGTAACGTGTAATTACCTCTGCAAGCTCCTTGTATTTGCCCTTGTTAACCAGTTATACATTTGATACCAGTTGGTATTGAACACCCTCACCTTGTCATGAAACTGATCTCAGGCAGAGGTCGACCGTTGCCTTTAATTTGCACCTTTTCCATGTACCCCAAAGAATGAAAGAGGTTCTTAAAAAAAAGTTCATAACATTTTCTGCAGTGTTGGCAATTCTACCATTCTGGCAGCTAAAACTGCACACTCGTGCTGGTAGCTAACTACTATAGTTAGCAAGGCTAATTTAAATAAATTGCACACACTGGACCCAAAAATAAAGTTCTAAAACCAAGAAAACTATTAATAATATGCCTCCTCCGTCTCCTGTAATTTGAAAAAAACGAATTTGAATTTAATATTATCCAAAAAATGCTCAACTATCACGCATAACCTCTATCCAACATCGTCACCAAGCCTCTCAACACATAGAACCCCCATAATGATCTGTGGCACAATCACAATACATTGGACTTGGTTCTTTCTCTGAACCTAATTCTATGATTGGATGGACAACATGTCAGTTCATACTGCAAAAGCTTTGATTGGTTGGAGGACGTCCTCCGGAAGTGGTCATAATTACCATGTCTATGGAAGGGGGAGAGGCCTACAAACCTCCAAGACCATGGTGCTACCCCAGACAGTGCTGTTGAAGTTACTGTAGACCTTCATTGCAAAACAGTGTATTTTAATCAATTATTTTTGTGACATATTAATATATTTAGTATAGTTTTATCTCTAAAGGATAACCTTTTGAATGTTTCACTATTTACATTTTTATGAAAAATCACTGAGGAGGATGGTCCTCCGCTTCCTCCTCTGAGGAGCCTCCACTGATACAAATAAATGGTATTATATTAATATGAATACAAATACTACAACAGATAATACTAATCATAATACTTCTACTATACAACGTCATCTTTATCATCCTCATCTTCATCTTCAGCACATCTATGGCCTGAGGGTACAGAAGGTCCTCACTGCTCAGCACTGTTAGTTGATTTCGGGTTTGACTTTGCTGTGACAGCACGGCTTCCACTGGGACAGCCGTCATCGGTACTGGGAGAGAGTGATACTCTGCTGCCTCTTCCTTAGCCTTTCTGTGGCCTGTGTGGTTCTGGCGCCCTGCATGCAACACACTACCGAACACCGTGCCACACCGTGAACCATCATCCTCCAGCTGGTCCGAGGGAGACGGAAGCCAGTAGGTGTTGGATTAACTAATGGCGTCTCATCAGGCTAATGGCAATATCTGACACAAGAGGAATGAATGGATTAAGTGAAAGTACAAGGTGAAGGAGGGGAGAGGGGAGTACAGGGCCGTAGAGGGGGGAAAGGGAGAGAGGGGGGATAGGGAACACCCTAGGTATTTATCGGGGGCTAAAAGTAATGGACTATGTAGTGAATGGTGTGCCATTTGGGATGCAGGCATAGATAAGTTAGAACTCAGATCTCTACAGGAGCTTTTTGAGAAGCAGCATGCTCTAACCTGATTGGTTCCTTATGGTGAGGAACTGGAGGCTAGGAGGGAGCAGGAGATGGGAACCGTTATGCTAACATTACCGCAGTAACATGAGTTGCACACAGTGGCAAGCCTTAATGGACTGGAGCATGGGAAGAGGCGAGCGTGGGGTAGGGATCAATCGGAGTCCAGGGATGCTTTTAAAGACCTTGTTCCCTTCTCGTGGAGATTTAAAAATAGATTAGACCTCTCTCTCCCACAGTGTGTGTGTAAAAGCAGGAAACAATAATGCATTTTTTTATTTAACTAGGCAAGTCAGTTAAGAACAAATCCTTATTTACAATGACAGGCTATTGGGGAAGAGTGAGTTAACTGCCTTGTTCAGGGGCAGAATGACAGATTCATACCTTGTCAGCTCGGGGACTCGATCCAGCAACCTTTCGGTTACTGGCCCAATGCACTAACCACTAGGCTACCTGTCGACCCCTCTATAACTGGTGAAAATAATAATGAATCCAATACAGCAGCAGTATGATTTGAAAAATTCTATATATTGGCCCACCCATTTTACATAAATTGCACTTTTTTTCTTTATTTTCTTCACTGCAGTTACATAGCAAGAATATAGTTACTTCACATACTTCACATTTGGATAGATAGTACCCAAACACATACGGTGTACAATAGATATCGTGTTTTCATAACTATTACAGAACATTAAACATGAGCTTTTAAACCTACCCCTCAGCTACTCTCAGTTCATCCCACCTATCACCATAAATTATGATCTTATGATCATCCTCTTATGATTTATGAACATTCCTCTTATGATTTATGATCATCCTCCTATGATTTATGATCATCCTCTTACGATCTTATGATCATCCTCTTATGATTTATGATCATCCTCTTATGATTTATGATCATCCTCTTATGATTAAGGATCATCCTCTTACGATCTTATGATCATCCTCTTATGATTTATGATCATCCTATTATGATTTATGATCATCCTCTTATGATTTATGATCATCCTCTTATGATTTATGATCATCCTCTTATGATTAATGATCATCCTCCTATGATTTATGATCATCCTCTTATTATTTATGATCATCCTCTTATGATTTATGATCATCCTATTATGATCTTATGATCATCCTCTTATGATTTATGATCATCCTATTATGATTTATGATCATCCTCTTATGATTTATGATCATCCTATTATGATCTTATCATCATCTTCTTATGATTTATGATCATCCTCTTACGATCTTATGATCATCCTCTTATGATTTATGATCATCCTATTATGATTTATGATCATCCTCTTATGATTTATGATCATCCTATTATGATTTATGATCATCCTCTTATGATTTATGATCATCCTATTATGATTTCCATGTAATTTTCAACTGTGCTGTGATGTTTAACATGAATTATGAACCTTTCTAATCGCATAGTATCTACAGATTGTAAGTTAAATATAAATATGTTTTATAAAAATTTTATTATATTGTTGATTGATTGACTATGGCTTTCCAAATCACCCAACAGTGCTATTTGTAGGGTTAATTTTAGGTAAATGTTGTGATTTTTCAGCCATTCCTGAACCTGTGACCAGAAACAAGTTACATAGGGGCAATACCAGAAAAAGTGATCTAATGATTCTGTCTCTTTGCAGCAAAATCTACAGAGCCCTGGGGGGCTATGTCCCATATACATAACATTCTGCTGGTGGCAAGAATTTTGTATAATAATTTAAACTGAAAAAACTCTACTTTTTGAATCAAACTTAGTTTTGAGTGTCAGTTTACAAACCAACAATCTCTTCCAGACTGTTTTGCAACCTGTAATGGCGCCACTGTCAGCAGCTTGGTCCTCAAATGAAACTGGTATATTTTTCTATTTACAAAATTTTTTTTTGTCTAATTTTGGTATTTAATAAAGGGCAGACAAACAAGTTCCCTACCTTCTCCCATTCCACTTGCCTCCTCCGGTAATGCTGCAATCAGTTGGTTGTAATTTTGTATCGAGCAAACATTTCCATATATTTTTGAAGCAGTATGATTGCCAACACCATCTGAATAATATTACCATGTTCCAAAACCTCATACAAGACTAAAATAAGCTGGTTTACAAGTGTACGGAAAGACAAAGGCTTTCTCTCTCCTCTTTCTGGTCAGACAAAATCATTTGGAAGGGCCTCCCACAAGTTACGTTACACTGTGCTGTCAGACAAACATCTCATCTCTTTTCGCAAATACACAAAGGGAGTGTTAGAGTCCATGAAGCATCAAGCCAAGCCACAGCCGGAATAAATCAGACTACAGTAAAATGTTGCTAGCTATCCATGTGTGAACGAATGGTTCAGTTTGTATGGGTGTAGTGGGGGACAAGTCTTCCAGTTCTCACTGCTTCCCAGATAAGCTCTCTCTCTCCTTTGTTGAAAGATGAAAAAAAATTGGGAGACATTGGAACATGCCTAGTTTAACACATTTGATACTGCCCCCTGCAGTGTCTGTGTCCCCACAACTTGATGGAGGTTAGGAATAGTGCACTGAGTGATTCACAGACAGCCGTGTACAGTAGAACCACTAGGACCTTCTATTCCCTTCTATTCACCCACTTCTCTGTTTTGTGTTTATCAAGCCTGTATCATCATGGGCAAATTCAATGAACGCATCATATTCAAAGTTGGGCATTCTTGTACAATATATATTTTTCAAGCTGAAAAAACCCAACAAATAAAACCTAAAACCTCAGACTCCTTTTTGGATAAAACATGTCCCTGGTAAAATATTTCTATATATCTATAAAATGAACTTCTATATTGATGTATATTGTCCTTTGTGTCTTTTCTATAGAGATCTGTGGGGAAGCATCACAGAATGGGAACACTGCAGCCTTTCTTTTAATTGACAAAGCCACACTTTGTGCCTCCTCTCCTCTCTTCGCGCTCTCCTCTCCTCCCTCTCTCCTCGGTTGCTTGTTATGTTCCAGCTCTTGGAAGCGCTGCTCCCTTGACGAGCACTAGGGGTAAATGAAGATATTTGTTTCCACTCAGGTAGCGTTGGCATGCTCATTGCAGCCTGAGCCTCGGAGACAATTAGCTGACACCTGCTAGCAGCAGATTGTTCTGGCAGATTTCTCCCGCTCTCGCCGCCCCTGTCTCCACCATCTGGCCTGGTAAAGGTGTTGCACAGGTCACCACGTGTTGGCAAGCTCAGGAGGAACAACTTCAGAGGGACGAGAGGGAGGCCTGCTCTGTTCACTTGTTCTCTTTCTCTCTTTCGCTCTCTGTTTTTCGCTCTCTTTCACTTTTTCCTCTCTCTCTCTCCCACTCTCTCTCTCTCTTTCTCTCGCTTGCTTGTTTTCTCTTTCTCTCACACTCGATCACTTGCTTGTTCTCTCTCTTTCCCTCTTTCTATCTGCTCTCTCCTCTCTCCATGTCTTTCTCTATTTGTTTCTCTATCTACCTTTTACTATTTGCTGTCTATTTCCCTCTTCATTTTTGGAGAGAAACGATCGCCTTTGGAAGGAGAAGAGTTGTTGCATACTAATGAGTGTGACTGTGTACCAACGCCAGCACACGGTCCTCGTGTCTTGGCCTCACCTTTCCCTCTCTCTGTGCTTCACACCTACCACACTGACCCATCTGTGCAATCTAATCACACACGCTCCCTCTCTCCCTTTCCCTTTTTCCTTTTTTCCCTCTCTCTCTCTCTCTCTCTCTCTCTCTCTCTCTCTCTCTCTCTCTCTCTCTCTCTCTCTCTCTCTCTCTCTCTCTCTCTCTCTCTCTCTCTCTCTCTTACACACACACACGCATTCTCTCTCTTTCACTCTCTCTCTCTTTCACACTCTCTCTCTCTCTCTCTCTCTCTCTCTCTCTCTCTCTCTCTCCCTCTCTCTCTCTCTCTCTCACACATTCTCTATCTCTTTCTCTCTCTGTCCCTCTCGACCGCTCCCACCATCCTCCCTCCCCCCTCTCTCTATCTGAACACAAATATGCACAGACCACCATATCATTGTGGATTACTGCTACTACACTTAGATTTGCTTCACTGGCTGATCCTAATGTGCTTAATATTTACGTGTCAGGCACAAACAAATTCTTGCAGAACACAGTTGATTTACTTGATTATCTCACTTGCATGCACTCCAGTTCCTTTCCAAAGCGATTCAGGTTGCATGGGTAGACAGGGAGGGAATGGCTGCAGGCACAACAATGTCCTCCCCTTTCAACACACATATAAAGAGACACACACACACACGAAAAGGCACACATAAAGTATGCACGCACACACATACACGCACACAAAACACACACACACACACACATACTGTACCCCCCCCACACACACACACACACACACGCTACATGAGAAGCACACAGCGCTAGGCCTCCTGATAATCCCTCTTTCATCCACAGCACTGCACAGCTGCTCACCTTATTGCCGACAGTGTTCACCTCAACCCCCAGCCTCTAACGTACAGCGAGAAGGCTACACACCGGGTCAGGCCTCCAAGGCTCGGCCGGGCCTCAGCGCTCTGCGCGAAGCTCGTTGGCTGCTTTTCTGAGTACGCTGGTTGCGTTTTTTCATGTGAGCGCCGAGGTTCAGCGAGCTCGCATCTCCCTGTTCCCACGTGTACACAGGTACCACCCGGGGTTTCTAATGTTTTATGCAAGACACACAAGTCCTACTGAGTTATACAACTCAGTTTGGATGTGATGTGGGCTGTCTGTGTGTGTGGTCAATGTCGA
>CM059814.1:77654718-77759718 GCA_030435695.1 Brachymystax lenok tsinlingensis
TCAGCAACCAGCCAGACAATGTCTCTATTTCCTGCTTGACCAGTTCCCCACCTCCCCCTAGTGAGGTGTCATTACTACCCACATCACCCTCCCACACACGCACACGCACACTCACACATACGCCTTGTACAAGGCCAAGACGCACGCACCCTCCCTCCCTCCCTCCACACACACACACACACACACACACACACACACACACACACACACACACACACACACACACACACACACACACACACACACACACACACACACACACAGCTGACCTAAAACCAGTGGCTGGAAAGACTAACCTTTCCTCCTCCTAAATCAAATCAATACCACTTTCCCGTAAACAGGGAAACATTGCATTGGCATTAATCACCTGTCCTTCCATCCTTGACTGTAGTACAACACACACTACACTCACTACACTGCCTCACTACACTGCCTCACTACACTGCCTCACGACACTGCCTCTCACATTTCCATTGAACTGCTGGCGGAAGCTGAAAGCACTGACACACAGCTATTGGCTAACACTGGAGGTGCTGATTCCTGAACGTGTTCTCCGCTCTTGGAAAGTGTCCCATCCAGAAGCTTCCGACGACAACAACAGTAGTGTCCTGTTAAGAGCTTAATGCCGGCTCTTGAAGCACAGAAATGATGGGTTGGTAACATGGGTACGTCATGTATAAGCACTTACAGGTGCAGGCAGCCATGGAGGGCCTAGCTTCTCTTTGTGTGGTGGTGGCAGGAAGCAGGTGCCTGGCTATTGATAGTGAAAAGGGAGAGGAGGCTGGACAGAAGGGAAGGGGAGAGGAGGAAGGTAGAGCGGAATATGGAAATCAGGTGGTGGTTGTGTGGTTTCCTCTCCTGGTGCTGGTAAAATAAGTCATCATTGTTAGCTAGCTACCAACGCTCATCTTCTATTTTGGTGTCCAGGCCAGGTGTTTGTGGTTGGTTGAGTGGTTATTATTATTTAGCATAACAGGTTGCTGTTTTCAATCAAATGGAATTATAATTCCTTGGGGATTCCTGCCACCTGGGTGATGAAGGCATAAATTGAACTTATTTTGGGATTGTTTTTGTTTTTGTTTATTTTCTATCGATTAGTTCTGAATTAAATCATTTGCAGTATGTGTTGGCCTCAAATGTGCTGGAAATTAGAGAATGAGTACTGTCCCTGTCAAATAAATGTAATAAATAAATAAGAAATAAACAAAAATTGACATTACTAATGCTGATAAAAAAAGTATTACTAATATCTTAATGACTGCTGTGAACAAGGTAGTGTGTTGTTCATTCTCTTTCCTAACTATAGCTCTCTTTCCTCTACCTGCTTTCCAGTGTATTGTACCATTATATGAACCTGCAGGCTGTAATAGATAGTTGACTTTACAGAGACCTGTGAGCTGTAATAGATAGACTACTTTGCAGAGACCGCTACCGCTAGAGGAGACCAGGTAGAACACCAGGTGCTCCCTCAGTCAGAAGAAGGGAAGGCTTGGTAGAAAAATACATCTTTATTTCCTTTTCTTAACACCTAAATCTCCCGTTTAGTTGTTGAGATTTAACAGAAGGCGGTAAGGGGAGTAGGTGGCAGGTAGTGAACAGCAGAATCCTACACAGGTACGTCTGTCAGCACCAATTACCCTCTCACCGCCCCAGGCTCTAATCTGGCGGAGAAAAGGCATCCGGCACGCGTCTGTCTAGTCTGTCAGACCTATCGACTTACCTTTCACCTGGCAGTGTAAGTGTGTCTATCAGACAGAACTATCAGCTTGCCTTTCCCCTCAGCGTGTAATCGGGCCTACCGTGACTGACTCCCTGCCGTCACTACAAAGAAGCCATTGAGTAGGAAGAGAAGCCGAAAGTTTGCCTAGACTGGTTGTTGTGCAAACATTAGAGAGCTAGCTACCGCCCGGGCGTACGGGGCAATTGGCAGGTAATAGAGCAGACATAATGAGGTCTAAGTACCTGTAATCCTAGGAGATATCACTCCAGATAAGAGGGGACTAAGAGAATTCCCTCAGGTAGCTGTGCCGTGTGTAATTGGTCCCCAGCCAGGCAGGTTGGATGGTAGCTATCAGGAGGCTGGATGAGTATCAGGTGTAAGGTGTCAGCTGTGTTGAGTGCATATGGCCTATTGATCCAAGAGAGCAAGCATTTCCTGACCCAAATTCAATTGGAGGAGGTAAATGGAGGTAGAGCAGCTGGCAGCACACACACACACACACACTCTACCTGCTCTACTCTGCTTCAGAGGGAATATAAAGTGCAGCAGGTGTGGGGAATGGGTCTGAGCCTGTGCAGGTTTTGATGGGATGATACGCTGCAAATTAGGCTGCATGCCAACTTCTCTGCCTGTGTGTCTGGCTCTCACCTGAGTGTTAGTGCCATGTCGAGCACCGCCTGCCTGGCAAGGCTAATGTATCACGGTGTGTGTGTTACACATTTTTAACCACATTATGCAAATCACTGAAAAGAACTACAGACTTTTTCCCTGTTCTCTTTTTTCTAGCTTTTAATGTAATATCACTCTTTCAGTGGAATTATTATGCGTATTCTATATTACTGTGTGTGCGTGTGCATGAATACGTGTGTGCGTGTGCATGCACGTATATAAGTGCACGTGTGTCATATTTCGTCTGGATTCCTGTTAATTATGAATTTAATTGATGCTTAAGTGATTTGGAAAGGAATCCGGAGCAATAGCATTGATCTCAGTTTGCACTGATAGACCTCACAAAAAAGAGTTAAGAAACAGGCAAGACAGCTGCTTTTTTCCCTCTCATTTCATCCAGTTATTGGTTAACTTAGTGGAAAAAGAAAATGTTCAAGGGATTTTAGGCCGGACCTATCGCAGCCAAGGTAGATGTGTGCTTGACTTGAGGTCTAATTTAACTCCCATGTAGTATTGATCGGTTAGGGTCACCGGGGGATCCTCCGTGGTCTTCCTCTAGCTGCAAGGTAGACAACGGTAACAGAGAAATGTGTTATAAATGACCCTGTCCACTCCCCTGTTGATATCAAGCAGTTTTTTTTGCCATTCTGAGTGCATCAGTTTTTCACATTTACTGTAGTGTGATGGAACACCTTTGGAGATGTGCCGTGGGGAGCCCCCGTCGGGCGGGGAGGCGGTGGTTACGTGCTACAAATTGAAGAGAACAGGAGGACAGTTAGTGCAACCGGGGAAACCTCTAAGGTCAAGGCAGGAAGGGCTAAAAGCTGAATCAGCTTCAAATGGGTGGGGTCTGAGCAGGGAGGGATGGAGGGATGGAGGGGGGGATGGACAGAGGAGGATAGGAGGACGCAATACCTGCAATGAGAAAAATATGGATTCCTGTCTCCAAGACAAATTGATCTCTTGTGTGCAGGAGGAACAGCCTCCGAAGGGAATCGGCTCACACTGAGAAAGAGAGGAAAGAAAGGAAAAAGAGGGGGAGATTTACTGTCGGGATGGATGTTGGCGCTTTTCTGTAGAAGAAATACGAAAACTGTACATATGACTGTACATACTGGCTGATATAACTCACTTAGCAAAATCAAAGTAAAATCGAATTAATTGTAATAGAGAGAGACCAAGTAGCTAGAGAGATAAGGTATTGGCAGGGCCAGGCAATACCCAGCCTCCTCCCTACATGAGTTCCTGAGTGGTGCAGCGGTCTAAGGCACTGCATGCTTGAGGCGTCACTACAGACACCCTGGTTCGAAACCAGGCTATATCACAACCGGCTGTGATTGGGCGGTGCACAATTGGCCCAGCGTTGTCCAGGAGTCTGTTGTGGAGCCACACAATGTAAGACACCTTATTGCTGGACCACAGTGATTCCTGCTGGAGGTAGGTGGGAGTTGGGGTGGAGTTGGAGCTCTAGAAACCTGTTACGGACAGCAGGCTCCCCCTTTGTAAACCGGACAGGGATTAATGCAGGCAGAAACAAGCTGAAATGGCTGTTGCCGTTATGCAAAGTCCATCCACTAACACCATGGCCACCATTTGGGGGAGTGGGGGAGAGTCCTCCTGTAAGGTAGGGCCTTGGTCAAAAGTAGTGCACTTTAAAGGGAATAGGGTGCCGTTTGGGATGCACCCCTAAGTTCCATTAGGTTAAACACTCATATTTCAGACAGCATGGAGATAGGAGACTCACGCTGCGAGGGAATCTGTAGCTAGACTGCAGCAAGTATGACAGCGCCAGCGAAGCTACCTACTGTAGCCTGGCCTACCTCACAGTGCTGGAGACAACATGCTTTCATGTTCCCTAGGTTGGAAACGTGTTAGTGTGGTCCCACTACAAATTACAAGCCATTTCAGACAAATGAAGTCCAATAACTACATTTTGGAGGATCCTGGTATTGAGACTATTATACTGTGATGCTATTGCAAGGGTTTCTCTTTTAGAGTATTATGAATTATGAATGGATGATATAGCGCAAGGTGGGTAAATAATGAACGGTGCTATTTGTCAGATGACAGACAGTTTAAGAGACTACGTTTCAAGACAAAGGCAGCCTAGCTATTTAAATGAACTACTAAGCAAAGAATTACGAGCCACAACACCGTAAAACTAATTACAATACAGTGTAAATACAACAGACGAAATATATCTTTATATGCGTATCTTTAACAATGCGGAGCAAATTAACATAAGAAAACCATGTAAAATATAGGGACTACCCACCGGGCACAGATTTAACGTCTATTCCACGTTTCATTGAAATGACTTGGAAACAATGTTGATTTGACCAGTGTGTGCCCAGTGGGTAAGCTTACACACATAACGTATTATGTTATAGCCTACATTCGCTTCAATGATTTAAAGCATTTTGTTTTCTTCTTCCTTCGATGGCCATCACTTTGACACCTTTAATATTATATAGTCTGGGATTGGCACCTGTCAGTGTGTGTGCAGCCCTGTGAGTAACAGGGACAGACAGGTTGTTACAGACAGGTCCCCGGGCCACACTACTGGCCACTCCTGTCCTGACCTCTGTGTGGGAGAAGAGCTACATGTGAAAAGAATAATCTAGGAATGTCGCTATTTGCATTTGGAAGATTAGAAGAACCATGAATAAATAGTGTGATGTTCATTATGTATTATTTTTAAGGCCGTTATAAATCCATTTTTATAAAAAAAACACATGCTGAGAAGATTTGATTTACTGACATGATATCATGTTGTGTATATATACATATATAATAGTTTTTCCCTCATCAATCCACACACAATAGCCCATAATGACAAAGCAGAAACAGGTTTTTAGAATTTCTAAAACAAAAAAATGGAAATATCACATTTACAAAAGTATTCAGACCCTTTTCTCAGTACTTTGTTGAAGCACCTTTGGCAGCGATTACAGCCTCGAGTCTTCTTGGGTATGATGCTACAAGCTTAGCACACCTGTATTTGGGGAGTTTCTCCCATTCTTCTCTGCAGATCCTCTCAGGCTCTGTCAGGTTGGATGGGGAGCATCGCAGCACAGCTATTTTCAGGTATCTCCAGAGATGTTGATTGGGTTCAAGTCCGGACTCTGGCTGGGCCACTCAAGGACATTCAGAGACTTGTCCCGAAGCCACTTCTGCGTTGCCTTGGCTGTGTGTTGGGGTCGCTGTCCTTTTCGAAGGTGGACCTTCGCCACCGTGTCTGAGGGCCTGAGCACTCTGGAGCAGGTTTTTATCAAGGAGCTCTCTGTACTTTGCTCCGTTCATCTTTCCCTCGATCCTGACTAGTCTCCCAGTCCCTGCCGCTGAAAAACATTCACACAGCATGATGCTGCCACCACCATGGTTCATCGTAGGGATGGTAACAGGTTTCCTCCAGATGTGACGCTTGACATTCAGGCCAAAGAGTTCAATCTTGGATTCATCAGGCCAGATAATCTTGTTTCTCACTGTCTGAGAGTTTTTAGGTGCCTTTTGGTAAACTCCAAGCGGGCGGTCATGTGCCTTTTACTGAGGAGTGGCTTCCGTCTGGCCACTCTACCATAAAGGCCTGATTGGTGGAGTGCTGCAGAGATGGAGGTCCTTCTGGAACGTTCTCCCATCTCCACAGACGAACTCTGGAGATCTGTCAGAGTGACCATCGGGTTCTTGGTCACCTCCCTGACCAAGGCCCTTCTCCCCCGATTGCTCAGTTTGGCCGGGCGGCCAGCTCTAGGAAGACTCTTGGTGGTTCTTAACTTCTTCCATTTAAGAATGATGGCAGCCACTGTGTTCTTGGGGACCTTCAATGCTGCAGAAATCTTTTGTTACCCTTCCCCAGATCTGTGCCTCGACACAATCCTGTCTAGGAGCTCTACGGACAATTCCTTCGACCTCATGGCTTGGTTTTTCCTCTGACATGCAACTGTGGGACCTTATATAGAAAGGTATGTGCCTTTCCAAGTCATATCCAATCAATTGAATTTACCACAGGTGGACTCCAAGTTGTAGAAACATCTCAAGGATGATCAACGGAAACAGGATGCAGCTGAGCTCAATTTCGAGTCTCATAGCAAAGGGTCTGAATACTTATGTACATTTCTGTTTTTTTATTTTTAATACATTTGCAAATATTTAGAAAAACCTGTTTTCACTTTGTCGTTATGGGCTATTATGTGTAGATTGATGAAGATATTGCTGTAACGTAACAAAATGTGAAATAGTCAAGTGGTCTGAATACATTCCAAATGCACTATATATACATATATACTATACAAATCTGTGGAAATACTTATATGATGACAGGGTTTATTTTCTACATACATTTCTATTTCTATAGCAAGTCAGGGCGTCTTCATTCATGTGTCTGTCCATAACAGTCACAGACAGCATATCTATCTAAGCGAAAAGCAGCATTGAGATTCTAACGTCATCTATCATCCTGTTCCCTCCATGGCCTGTTTGTGTTCGCCTTGTTCACTGCACAATACAGAATCCATGTAATGCATCAAGCCATGATTTCTGACAGAAGTGGAGGTAATAACTTTAGGAAACCTTGTTCGACTGTTACTTTCCCTTTCACTGCCCCGCCACTGCTGTTATGTCAGCCATCGATCGTGTCCAGAGACAACTCATTTCATTTCAGTCACACGCCATGATGGACCTGTGCCTCAGCTCCTGACTTATTCCAGACCCTTCTATTTCTCTGCCTGGCTGGCTGGCTCAGGGATGGAATGTGGAGTGGGAATGTCTTATGCTTGGGAAGTCTATTGATCTGCCGTGTCGTTGGTTGGACAGACAGCTCAAGAGGAACTGACACTTTTCTCTAGAGTCATTTATTTTCTTTGTCAATGAGGGCTAGCTGCTCACCGTCTTTAATTTCTAGTATCTATTTGTTTGCTACTTGCATTTCGAACGTACTTAATATTAATAGATATTCAGCAGCTCTTGGTAGGACACTGGAAGTTTGCTTTAAACATATATACGTTTAAACCAACATTTTTGGCAGAATGCCTTAATCAGGCATTTTGTACTGTAATGTTTGCAGCTTGCGTTGGGAATGTACATACAGTACATACTGTACAATAAAATTACTTTTTGGTTGCTATGCTTGGTGTTGTAGCCCCCAGGTCACAGGTCAATCCTGATTTTTAACAGTGTTCAGTCCCTAACCAATACCTGGCCTCGAGGGCCTCGCGGCAAAGATACAAACGCAAACTGACACATGACTAAAAGGGGCAAGGGCAAAAAGTGTCCTTTTGTTATTAAATATTCTCCTTGCTCAGAAAAAATCTACATCCCAAATGGTAATATGTTAGATAGGAGAATACACATGTAGACTTAAATGAAAAAAGAAGAGGCAATGCTTTTAAATTCATTACTGTGAGCGTGTGTGGTCGCGCTAGTTCCTCAGGTCAGGGCTGTAATGCAAATTGCCCTGTCACTTCATTGGCTGTGGGATGGGTAGACGGGGGAAATTCAGGCCTCCGAACCTCTAACACACTTACACAGGGAAAACCAACCTCAGGCTAAACTAAGCCTCAACCTGAACTTGTCCTGCATCCCAAATGCCAACCTATTATCTTTAGAGTGCACTACTGTTGACCAGGGCCCATATGGGCTTTTGTCAAAAGTAGTGCACTATATAGGGAGTAGGGCACCATCTGGGAAGCACTTTGGAGTTCATTTTGTTTCACCACGTCTGGAGCAAAAAAAAATAGCCCCAAGACAATTTTTCTTCCGCTTCCTTACTGTTTCAGTGCAAGTTCTAGAATTACAGGGTGAAAGGTAATTCGGAACAAGGCAAGAGAGCTTATTTTCAGCTATCCCAATTGTTCAGACAGCAAGGCCTAGTCGGTGAAACCTCTATTTGCTACACTGGAAAATTAGGGATAATATTTTTGACAAGCCTGAAGCTGGAAATAGTGTAGAGAAAGGTGCTATTCAAATCAGAAATGCATTCCCTTCCATGTGCAGTGTAAGCCCAACATTTACTAAAGCATTTAACCACCTCATAATCAAACAAATAACTAGTTTTAATATCTCTTTAGAAATCACTCCAATATGTATTTTATTTTAAAACAAATGCAAAATCCATCATTCATCAAAACATTTCGTTGTCTCCTGCAGAATTTTAGTACTCTTGGGTTTGATCACTTCAAAGTGGTTAAACAACCCAGGAAGACTTTGACATGGTCACGCAGTGTTAGTTTATCAGCGTGGGGGTAAGAGAAAAAGTTCATTAAATACCTGAGGGATTAAAGTCTGTGAGGCTCTGTGAGTCTGGCATCTGTGCTGGAAACGGTTAAAACCTTTTGCACCTACTGCCCAAGTCTCTGACAAGCCTTCCCCTCCATGCACCACCCTCCACTATTTGGGAAGGCAGCTAGCAGGCTGTTGAAAGCCACTCTTGCCTGGAATTCAAAGGCCCTTCACCTGACTAATGAAATCAGCCAATTTAGCTGAAACATAAGTTGGGCTTGTAGATAGCACTGGGGCATTTATTTAAAGTGAGAGTTCTTACTTCAAAGGGTCTAAGAGAGTGCCAACCGAAGCACGGCGAGAGAGCGCAGAGTTACGGGGAGCTGGGCAAATCTGTAAAGCGCTGGAGCTGAAAGAGGCTAGTCACCTCATCAGGAATAGATTTTACTAGCACTGTTGCTCTAATCCTGACAAGCCGTCTACCATTAAGCACCGTATGTCTGTCTGTCGCCCCTTCTCCCTTCCTTTCCCTAAAACACATTTCATTTCACTGTTGAAGACATCAGGTTTAGGAGGAGAATGTTTTGGAATGTATTTATGGTGTTAGTAAGTCAGTCAAGTGGTGTTCAGAGAGAAATGTTGTTGGACTAGGTTCTGTATGGTTTTGATGATTAGGTAGGACACATGCAGGCTCCCTCCAAAACGCGGGTTTGTGCTTCTTTTGTAAGTGGGATAAAATCAATATTCCAACTCCAGGAGCCTTCAAAGGCATCCAAAAGTAGCCAAGTGAAAATACTTCTGTGTGTGAGATCATCAATCGAAGCACAATAGTTGTTGATCTGGATTTTGCTTGTATGAAACAAAGAAAGGTGTTTCAAAAATAAACATGAAGAAAAGTAAAATCTCAGAACCGTAGATATATTCCGTTTGTACAGGGAACATAACTTTCTTTCGCTGATCACTGGGCTGTTTCATCTGTAATTCCTCTTACAGTACATAGAAAAGTCAATTCCTTTGCACTGTTTTGATTATATGCTACAGTATAATTGCTATGATGAATAAAGGCCAACTATGCAACCTACCATAAATTACGAAGAGATAAAAATCCAAATGAACATTCAAAATATTTGATTTATGAGAGGGCCCACTTCCTGTAATTGTTATAAAGACACGCGTAACTTTGACATGCAATAGAAACACCTCATATCAATAAATGCGTAAACAGAGTTATATTTTCTATCCTTCTCTCTACCTTTTAGCAGCAGAAGCCATGGAAACATCTGTTTAATAGGAGAAAATGTCAGCTAATTATTTTACCAAAGCGTGTTTTTAATTGATCGACTGGGGACCAGCTGTGGAATGGGGCGTGCGTCTCTACGTTCAGAGAGCGAGACAAGAGGGATTGTGGGTAGACAGAGAGCGCCTATCACTACACGGCACCGGGCCCGACCTGCTCTGTAATTACTTAATTCACATGAACCAACATAACACAAACCTGCAAACCTTGACAGTAGTCCGGGGGAGGAGTGTGAGTGTTACTGTTAACCCTTTATCAAGCAGACATAATCTGTTTGACAGTTTCATATTCAGTGGAGACATTTTCTCACCAGGTCCTATTTGTATTAACATCATATAGTACCTTGTCATTTTAATGGCTTTAAGTAGATAAGTGTTTGGTGTTTCGTACAAATATAGTTGATAAAGACGAGTGAATTGAAGTGTCTGTTGTCCACTGAGATGTGCACTACCGGTCAAAAGTTTTAGAACACCTACTCATTCAAGGGTTTTTCTTTATTTTTACTATTTTCTACATTGTAGAATAATAGTGAAGACATCAAAACTATGAAATAACACATATGGAATCATGTAGTAACTAAAAAAGTGTTAAACAAATCAGAATTACTTTAAATTTGAGATTCTTCAAATAGCCACCCTTTGCTTTGATGACACTCTTGGCATTATCACTGCCAGCTTCACCTGGAATCAACTGGCTGTTCCAACAGTCTTGAAGGAGTTCCTACATATGCTGAGCACTTGTTGGCTGCTTTTCCTTCACTCTACGGTCTGACTCATCCCAAACCATCTCAATTTGGTTGAGGTAGGGGGAATGTGGAGGCCAGGGCATCTGATGCAGCACTCCATCACTCCCCTTCTTGGTAATATATCCCTTACACAGCCTGGAGGTGTGTTGGGTCATTGTCTTGTTGAAAATCAAATGATAGTCCCACAGAGCCCAAACCAGATGGGATGGCTTATCGTTGCAGAATGCTGTGGTAGCCATGCTGGTTAAGTGTGCCTTAAATTCTAAATAAATCACAGACAGTGTCACCAGCAAAGCACCCCCACACCATAGCACCTCCTCCTCCATGCTTTACGGTGGGAAATACAAATGCAGAGATCATCCGTTCACCTACACCGCGTCTCACAAACACACGCTGGTTGGAACCAAAAATCGCCAATTTAAACTCCAGACCAAAAGACAAATTTCCAACGGTCTAATGTCCATTGCTCATGTTTCTTGGCACAAGCATGTCTCTTCTTCTTATTGGTGTCCTTTAGTAGTGATTTCTTTGCAGCAATTCGACCATGAAGGCCTGATTCACACAGTCTCCTCTGAACAGTTGATGTTGAGATGTGTCTGTTACTTGAACACTGCAAAGCATTTATTTGGGCTGCAATTTCTGAGGCTGGTAACTGTAATGAACTTATCCTCTGCAGCAGAGGTAACTCTGGGTCTTCCATTCCTGTGGCAATCCTCAAAAGAGCCAGTTTCATCATAACACTTGATGGTTTTTGCGACTGCACTTGAAGAAACTTTCACAGTTCTTGAAATGTTCCGTATTGACTGACCTTCATGTCTTAAAGTAATGATGGACTGTTGTTTGTCTTTGCTTATTTGAGCTGTTCTTGCCATAATATGGACTTGGTCTTTTACAAAATCTTCTGAATACCACCCTTACCTTGTCACAACACAACTGATTGGCTCAAACACATTAAGAAGAAAATACATTCCACAAATTAACTTTTAAGTTAATTGTTAAATGAAATGCATTCCGGGTGACTACCTCATGAAGCTGGTTGAGAGAATGCCAAGATTGTGCAAAGCTGTAATCAAGGCAAAGGGTGGCTATTTGAAGAATCTCAAACATAAAACATATTTAGATTTGTTTAACACTTATTTGGTTACTACATGATTCCATAAGTGTTATTTCATAGTTGTGATAGCTTCACTACTATTCTACAATGTAGAAAATAGTAAAAATAAAGAAAAACCCTCAGTACAGTAGGTGACCGGCAGTGTACATGTACTGAAGATGGCTGTTCTCCAACTAAAAGGTAGGTTTTTGACCAGTCTTGTCATCGAGAAATTGGTGACAGTTCAGGTTTTCTAAGGATTGTTTGCTGTGAATCAAAACTCATTTCAGGGGAGTGCCTCTCATACATGTTCTCACCCGGGCCGGGCTGTCACTTCCAGGTAGGGCTAAGAGACTGGTTAAACCCTGAGACTGGGGGAGAGAGGCCGGGGAATCTGGATTAACGTCCCCAGATCCTGTCCCTCTGGGCTGGATGGCAACTATGCAGCTTGTAGGGGTGCCTCTTTGATACACCTCCCCTTTGCACACACACACACACACACACACACACACACACACACACACACACACACACACACACACACACACACACACACACACACACACACACACCAACATGATCGTCACAGTGACTTCATATGCAGCACACAGCCGGCAAATCATTATTTCCTATTTTAAAAAAGGGGACTAAAACATATTTGAGATCTAGCTAAACTCGACTTCAACTAGAGAGACGATTGAGAAGCCATGAGAAGGGAAAACTCTTTCAGACTAAAACATCAAAGCTGTTTTTTCTCTCCTTCTCTCTTTCCCTGTCTACAATTCTTCCACAAGGGTCTCTGGAGTACAGTCTTTACTCCTGAGTTTTTTCCACGGGTAAGTTTGAGTGCTCCTTCAAAATCTTTTCTTTAAAGTCCACCAAAAGAGAGGCAGACGAAAGTGAGTGAGGAAGAGAGAGGGAAAGGTGGAGGAGAGAGGGAGCTGTTAGGGTAACTCCTTCAAAATCTATGATGCGAAGAGAGGCAGCCGAGAGTGAGTGAAGGCGAGAGAGGGAAATCTAAAGGAGAGAGAGACGAGAGAGAGATAGAGAGAGGTGAAGAGAAATCTTCCACTGGCAGTATGGACTAGGAAAAGGCTCAAGCATGACTAAAAAGTACATTCACCGCTAGTCAGTGAATTTTGCTCCCTATTTGTCACTGCCACCTTGGAGAGCGGTAAGCATTAATAATGCATGGGCACTGGGAATGTATTAGCGGCTATCCTAGCGGAGAGAAATCAGTCGGGACCACGGACGCACTGTGGAGAGGGAGCTGTTAGGGGAACACGAAGCACGGACGGGAGAAGAGAGGGAGAGGAGAGAGAAAAGCTTTGGCGCTTGGTGCTCCAGCCCAGTCGTTCTCGCCGTGTCTCTGTCTCTCTCTCTCTTTCTCTCCTCTCTCACTCTCTCTCCTCTTCTTATTTATTGAAGAGGTTTTTGGAGACGTGTCAGGTGTGGCGCATGCAATGCATCATCGGAGAAGGAGCCCCAGCCAAAGTCCCCAGGAAGGGAGGGTAATTGAGTTCATTGATCAAATAGAGGGAGGCCCCCCTGACGAGTACCTCCACCCCCACTATCTTGTCTGTCTGCTACCTTTGTGTAACACTAGAAAGGACCTGCCCTGGGGTCACAGACTCTCCCTACCGCCAGCTAGCTAGGTAAACAAGGGAGTAGTGACAGGGTCTGGGTTCCAAATGGCACCCTATTCCTTAGGTAGTGCACAACCTTTGAACAGAGCCCATAAGACTAGTGCACTACATAGAGAATATGGCGCCAATTGGGACGCAGGAAGGGAGTAAACAGCCTCGTCATTCCATTTGCAGGAAATATGCTTTTCTCATCTCTCCAGGGCTGTGTCTTTAATTTGTATTATTCTACTGCGAAGACCTCCATCTGCTATATCTATCTCACCAGTTGTTTGAAACCAAACCTAGGAGGTGAAATTGCAGGTTCAACACCTTTGTGAATGTGATCGACGACAAACTAGACCTCATCGTATTTATGTCTCCATCATCTGACCCGCTTCACATATTCACTCAATCTGAATTAAAGTTGTGTGCATCAATAAAAACACATTTTAGATTCAGATATCAGATATGTACAGCACCTGTACATAGCAAAATATGTTCATAATTACATAATGGCAATAGATAGCTTTTCATTCCAGCAAGACTAGGTTTCATGTTCTCATATAGAGGAAACAGATCACAGGACAGACACTACTCTCAAATTCACTGCATGTGGAAAGCAACCACACACACACCCCAAAAAAACACTGGGTCTTGCTAGTGCTTGCCAAAATCCCTATTCTTCTGACTGTGTCACTTCTTGTCAGTTTTAGGACCTCTCTCTCTCTCTTTATATTCTCCTCAACTAGACAGAAAGACCCTCATGGCTGGCCAAGTCCCAGACAGTCACAGCTTTGTGTGAAAGGAGGAAAAAGAAGAGAAAAAAAAACAGAAAAGAAAGGTATGACAGTTGTGGCTTCAGATGGGTGCGTAATCCTTTGATCACATCACTTAGCTTTCTATCACTGTGACTGGGCCAAGTCACTAATGAAATTCTGAGGCCTGTAGATAGGCCCCAAGCCTGAACGTGACACAGTCCATCTGCTGTTCAAACTAAACTCTACTCTATTGGTTCCATGAGCAACACACACACACACACACACACACACACACACACACACACACACACACACTCAATCAGAAACACTTTGAAATGATATACTGGTAATATCTGTGATATTACAACCCCCATTTTTCTGGAAGACCCCTGGTACCATTCGTTGAGGTACAGCGAGGGCCTGTGTGTTGCACCTCAAGGCACCAGAAAGGATTTACAACAAAAGGTAGCACTGAATAGAATGGTGAGTTGTGACACCTGATGTCCCCATTCTATTCTGCCTTATCCTCTTATACCCTTCTCCAGTATACTCACACGCACGCGAGGGCACAGACACACACACACATGCACACTCACACACAAGCAGTCATATCAAAGTAATGTTCCTCAGAGACTGACGTTTTTAGACACATACACATCAGTGGTGGGTCGCACAGATTCTATCTGATGGATCAGAGCTATGAGAACACTCTTTGCAATTTCCAATAAAGTGAAGCTAGATTTAGTGTGAGCCTAGGGGCATTACTCCAGGACATGTTTCAAGGCATTACAGCTCGCTGTTACACACACAGGGAGATGTCAAACACACACACACACACACATACTGTACACACACACACACACACAAAGAGATGACCAGCGACAGCTTATACTTACTGTAGTCTGTCAGGGAGTGCTCAATACACACACACAAATGCACGCACGCACACACTTCCTAGTAGATTAGAGCGCTGTAGTATAACACACTTCACAATATGATTGTTACTACAGGGCATTATTTCAATTGAGTACTACTTCCACTATCTGTATAGATGTGATTGGAATGTGATCTGACTCTTCTGATACGGCGAGTGGTACTCCATCTGAATCGCTCCGGCTCTGAGAGACATACATTGGCATGCCACGGTTCAATTAGCATTTTATTACTTCAGACATTTGATATTTTTAATGACAGCATGCTGCAGAGTTCAGTTGAGAAGATCAGAGCTCCTTATGTTCTTCCCGCTACATGTTTGAAAAGTTGAAAGTGATTAATCAAATATATGCATTTACATTTTCAAAGAGTTTCAGTTAGTGGTATCCAGGCCAGGACTCCTCCTGTATCGGTAGGAAGACCTCATAATAGGAAACATCTCTTTTAATATTTCAGTGAAAAATCATGACCTGTGGTACTATAGCATATTAAACTTACTATAGAATCTCCCTGTTTATATAAGGTCTCCCTGTTTATATAATCCTATTCAATACGATTCAAAACGCACTCCTACTCTGAGACGCTCTGTAACGGGCCTGGATACTCCTGAATAATCGCTCACTAAAGTTTCTTAATCAGAAGGTGTAAGGAGGATGTTCTAACTATGAGGATGTACTAACTATCAGGTTAGTAAAGGTGCAACCGCAAATTAGGCAGTAAGTGATCCTAATTGGGTTCCATCTGAGGATTTCAGGAGAAGGTGTTACTATTATCGCTCAGGTAATCAGGTAGACCAGATATTCTCAAGATATAAAGGCATATCTAACGCAGCCAACATGAGACATTTGAAGATGTTATTCTAACCGATGGGAGCTTGTATTAGGAGTTTCAATATTTTTACCATTTGCTTTAGCTTCCCTTCGATGGGATACTGTAATGTCCAGACAGATAGGTCTGCTGCAACTGTATACAGAAGTACTAAAATGTAGAACAATATAAACAATAGAAATATGACATGCAGGCTAGATAGTGAGAATACCAAACACATGTGTTTCACAGTAGGTGGTTTTTCTAAAGGCATAATAAATTGCATTGTAAGTCTGTGTGTGTGTGTCTCCATGCGACCATATCCCTCTCTGACAGGGGAGGGTAGGTGTGTGAGTGGTATGGATTGGCAGTGGTCTGGTCAGTGCAGCAGAGCGTGTGTTGTCAGAGGTTACTCACTCTTTGATTCCACCTCTGCAGAGTCAGCTGTGGTTCACCTCCCGCACACTCAACTCGTTTATCTTGTGACAGTCTGGGATTCTCCCCATTCTGTCTGCATCAATCATTTTCAATCACATCCCGCCAGCACACTGCAGACCAGGGATCACTACTCTGCAAGCACACAGGCACGGAAGAGACGCGCATGCAACCACGCACACACAGAGACACATGTTAATTTATTCAAACACACACAGTCTCACACACAGTAAAAATGGACTCAGATAAAATGAAGAAAAGACTGTCCGCTTCTCACAAAACAACAACTTTTTGAAAGGCGATCTACAAAAGTACAAAGTTAACTTGTGTGTTGGTCGAAGTTCTGTAATGACTTGTGAGTGAAACACATTTGGAATACACATAGCGAGCTCTGATGAGAAACAATATTTACACACCAGAGCATCAGTCTGCAGCCGCGGCACAGCAGGAGAGCAGAGAGCCCCACACCCCTCTGTTACTGCAGCCGGGAGTGGCTGCAGCCCACCAGCTATCCCAAGGCAGGATTTTAATGATGAGGAGGGGGGAGCTTTTGGGGAGGGAAGCGGGGAGGGAAGCGGGGGAGGGAAGCGGGGGAAGTCTGCGGAAGGTTCTGGGGGAGGGAAGCGGGGGAAGTGGGGGAAAGGAGGAAGTGGGGGAAGCGGAGCTTGGGCTTCTCTCCTTTGTATGTGTGTGTGGGTGGGAGTGTGTGTGTGTGTGTGTTGGTGCCAGGACCCAGGAACAAGAAAGCTCTTGCAGGTCAGTCACACACAGAGACACACACTTGGGGTGTTGGTTTGGACCATATAATTGTATTCAATATGATCTAAAAAGCACTCCTAGAATCAGCACTCCTACTCTGAGACGTTTCGTGATTAAGGGCCTAGATATTTTGGAATGATTGCTTGCTAAAGTTTGTTAATCAGAAGCTGTAATGAGGATGTTCTGGAGAATCTTATCAGGTGTAACAGCAAAAAAATTAAGGAACAAGACAGCTGTTACAGGTCAGCCACACAAACACACGCACCGGGGGTGCTGGTTTGGACCACCTCGATTGGCTGGGTCCCAAAACTCAACGGGTTATTTGCGTCAGACTGTAGCCAGCCCCGGCCGCAGTGTGTGTGTGTAGATGTGTATATGTGTGTGTATGTGTGTGTGTGTGTGTGAGTGTGTGTGTCAGTGGAGGCTGCTGAGGGGAGAACGGCTCATAACAATGGCTGGAATGGAGTGAATGGAATGGTATCAAACCCATGAAAACCGTGTGTGTGTGTGTGTGTGTGTGTGTGTGTGTGTGTGGAGAGGACATTGTGGGGTCTACATGGAGACAGGGGGAGATTTACAGCAGTCTGCTGTCTCCCTGCAAAGTGAATGTGATACAGATCTGAAAATACATCAATATTATTTCTTCAATTGTAGTATTGTATTGAGCTGCATTCAAACTCCTGAGCCCCCTGCCCAATTCATCTGTATATGATACCAGTGAAAACAGCTCCAGTATTCTACACACAGTACAAATTAAACAAACATTGAAAGCATTCTAAAAATATATACTGTTTTTCAACCTTGTCACTAAATGATGCGTATGCTTTAATACGATTATATATTTTAAGAATGAAACTTATAAGGATATGCCCTGCCAATCTGAGGTTGTTATCATCATCTCAAACATATTAGGTATTGACAACAAACACACACAAAGTTATGTCAAGATGACTATTAATCTCTCAGACTTAAGCCATGGAGAAACTAAGTCATCTATAATCCTTCTCATTCAAGATAGGTAACTAAATGAGATACAGCGAGGTAGGGAATTCTGGAGAACGGTGGACGGTCGGGCTCTCTCTCTCTCTCTCTCTCTCTCTCTCTCCCTCTCTCTCTCCATATGTGTGGTCAGATCATCTGGAACTCATTCTCCTTTATTATGTCAGAGCTGGGAAAATGTTTAACATAGATAAGCTAAATTTTATCCAAAATGATGTGCTTTTACTTGGCAATGAAAAAGACTACCCTCGAATATGTCAAGCTTTACACGTTTGACAGGTTAGATTACTCAGAGAACAAAGTAAAATGTCAACAAATTCTCAGCCCTTTATTTGAAGCTGAAAGGTGTTTGTCTGTTTCTAACCAACACGCATTGCATGCATAGTTTGTTAGCGTTGGAAGAACAATTTGCCAGCCCCTTATTTAAGTTGACACGCAAAGCACCCACCAGAATCTAAATCGATTTTTTGCTCTGTGATGTGCCATTAATATTGACTTATATTGAATTAATAAGCAACCCATGTCTGTTATCTCTCTGAAAATAGACCTCAGACACAGGAAGGCATCACAGAGAAGTGACCGGGAGGAGAGTGACCGTCTACACATTTTCCTAATGGATCAGACAACTGTGGCTGTGTCCTCTCATTTGATGGGACGTTGACCTCAGAGGGTGGTCAGTCTATTGTATATGAATCAGAATTTTGTATATCTATATGCATTTATATCCCAAATGAATAATATCTTTGTGGTTTGTATTCCAAACGGATCAGAGTACTTTTTGAGGTCTACAGTACAGTGTTTTTAACATACACCTAGAGTAAAGCACCTCTGCATACACTCAATTAGAATTTGGTAGCATTGCTAAATTGTTTAACTTGGGTAAAATGTTTCGGGTAGCCTTCCACAAGCTTCCCACAATAAGTTGGGTGAGTTTTGGCCCATTCCTCCTGACAGAGCTGGTGTAACTGAGTCAGGTTCGTAGGTCTCCTTGCTCGCACACGCTTTTTCAGTTCTGCCCACAAATTCTCTGTAGGATTGAGGTCAGGGCTTTGTGATGGCTGCTCCAATACCTTGACTTTGTTGTCCTTAAGCCATTTTGCCACAACTTTGGAAGTATGCTTGGGGTCATTGTCCATTTGGAACACCCGTTTGCGACCAAGCTTTAACTTCCTGACTTGAGATGTTGCTTCAATATATCCACATAATTTTCCTCCCTCATGATGCCATCTATTTTGTGAAGTGCACGAGTCCCTCCTGCAGCAAAGCACCCCCACAACATGATGCTGCCACCCCCGTGCTTCACGGTTGGGATGGTGTTCTTCGGCTTGCAAGCCTCCCCCTTTTTCCTCTAAACATAACAATGGTCATTATAGCCAAACAGTTATATTTTTGTTTCATCAGACCAGAGGACATTTCTCCAAAAAGTACGATCTTTGTCCCCAAGTGCAGTTGCAAACCGTAGTCTGGCTTTTTTATGGCGGTTTTGGAGCAGTGGCTTCTTCCTTGCTTAGTGGCCTTTCAGGTTATGTCAATATAGGACTCGTTTTACTGTGGATATAGATACTATTGTACCTGTTTCCTCCAGCATCTTCACAAGGTCCTTTGCTGTTGTTCTGGGATTGATTTGCACTTTTTGCACCAAAGTACGTTCATCTCTAGGAGACAGAACACGTCTCCTTCCTGAGCAGTATGATGGCTGTGTGGTCCCATGGTGTTTTTATTTGTGTACTGTTGTTTGTACAGCTGAACGTGGCACCTTCAGGCGTTTGGAAATTGCTCCCAAGGACGAACCAGACTTGTGGAGGTCTACAATCTTTTTTCCAATGACTCAAATGATGTCAATTAGCCTATCAAAATCTTCTAAATCCATGACATAATTTTCTGGAATTTTCCAAGCTGTTTAAAGGCTCAGTCAACTTAGTGTATGTAAACTTCTGACCCACTGGAATTGTGATACGGTGAGTTATAAGTGAAATAATCTGTCTATAAACAATTGTTGGAAAAATTACTTGTGTCATGCACAAAGAAGATGTCCTGACCTACTTGCCAAAACTATACTTTGTTAACAAGAAATGTGTGGAGTGGTTGAAAAACAAGTTTTAATGACTCCAACCTAAGTGTATGTAAACTTTCAACTTCAACTGTATTGGGCTACTTCCATGTGTCAGTGAGAAACAAACAAAAGCAAAGCTCAGTAGCCCGCTTCTGCTACAGGTCGTCAGATCTTCCACGGTGGTATCCTACGATGAGTAAAAGCAGCGGATAAACTCCCCAGGCGGGAGTTTACTACAACGACAAGCAAGCAAAAACACCCCACAGAAGGGAAGGTAGCGCTGAGGATGTTGTGGAAATGAGATACAGGATGGGGATAAAGGGAACATAATCACAACAAATGAACCTGTGTTATTACAGATGTAGATGATAGTGTTAAACATGTGGGAGAGCACCTGGGGCGGTGGGTGGAAGCTCCAAATTATACATTGTTGGTACTTCAGAGTTCCTTATTTGTTTTTAGTCATGGTATTATTAATACGACATTAGTTAGGATATGTTTACTTCAATGTTTTTTTTATAATTCTATCACCTTCAGTTGATAAATATTTGTTGTGGGAATTGGCCGTCATTAGGCATAGTATGTTAAGTGGTATGTAATCAGATACTCTACCCTGATAAGTATTCACATCCTGGCTAGGACGTTAACGAACGTCCTCCTCATTGTATTTTAAGGAGGTATCAATGAAGTTTTCATATACTCATATTAATTCAGTGCTCTTGACTTACTAGAGCCAGAGGTGTTGTACTGACCATTGTAAAGCCTACCAATAAACCCTTTAAGAAAATGAACAAAAGAGAGGAAGTGTTGGCTTATCTGTGCTCAGGAGGAACATGGCAAAGGGAAGACGGAGGATTTTAGAAATGAACGTCCCCGCTAACAGCCAGCCCCTGAGGCTAGCTAGCTCCACACCGCTCAGCCCATTGATATTACTGGATAAGATCTAACCATGTAGGCCGTCCTTAAACCTGCCCTAAAACGTCAACATTTTAACTTCTTGGTGAGGTGGGAGAGTTGTCTCACATGGATGTGGAATATGGTACTGCCATGACATCACTGCTCAGAGGAGCTTCAGAACCCTGACATTCTACTGATCCAGGAGGAAGCAGTGATTGTCACGGACCACCACATTTCTGAGCATTTGGGAACGCTCCAATCCCAATCAGGTTGGGTGGAAATTATTTCAGCAACCATTCTGATAATAAAGTAAAGCCCTGTAAATCCAATATTTATTAAAAAAAATATCTGGGAGGATCACCCAGGTCTGTGGCCAACCCCAACCCCAACCCCTCACCATCAAGTAAGAACACATTGTAAAATTGCATTCCAAATGGTACCCCATTCCCTATTTAGTGCTCTACTTTTGACCAGGGCTCTGGTCAAAAGTAGTGCACAATATAGGGAATAGGGTGTCGTTGGAGACACAACGTAAGACTCCATTTGACCAGACGCCAACTCTTGGGATTGCCTTGGCTTTGACCGTCTGTGGTTGGTCGGTTCTCACAGTCGTGTGTAGAGCATCCATCTTGCTTTGCGAAGTCAATTCCTCGGTGGGTTGGGCCTGTCAGCCAGAGTAAACAGCTCTTGATGAATGGAACTCAAGGTGTTCAGTCACCTGAAGCAGCTGCTTGAAGTTGGTTTCCTCACAGCCACAGGCCAGTGTTTCCACAGCTGTGGGGAACCTTCAAAAGACAAGTATTTTTCTTCGTTTTTTTCTCTCTATCTATCTCTCTCTTTCTCTCTCCAGATCACTTGCTCGTTCTCTCTCTCTCTCTCTCAGTCTCTCGCCATTTCCCCTCTCTTTCTCTCTGCCTGTTGGCTACCCAGAATGACCTGCTACAGCTTCAAACCCTCAACAGCGCAGCCCTAGACCGTCTCAGACAAGTTGAGGAGAAACTGGAGACAGCCATTTGGAAAGTTCAGAACCAGAAATGGCTTAAGACAAATACATGCAATATGAGCAGTTCGTTGCCTAGCTGGGCCGATCATCTCACAATTACCTTCCCTTCATGTGTGTATACTTTTATGCACACACACATGAAGGGCACAAACACCCAACACCATCCCTGTGTTAATCAAACAAACGGGAATCTTTTTTTTAGACATGGTCATCTTCAATCGTATCTCACTGTGTTTATGAGAGCCTTTTGAACATGATCACTGTGATAATGAGCTAATCATCAAAAGGGAAGCTATTCCTCTGTCCTGCTTTCTCCAGTCTCATGGAAAAAGCATGACAGAAATTGACCTTTTACTAACTCAGAATAATTGGAGAAACCAGTGATGAATGGTACCTTTTCAAACATCCATCACATATGTATGAATAATGAACCAAAACCGTGTAGTGTCTCTTTATGAAGCTCTTGAAGTGGCTTAGGTAATGAAGCATTAGAACTTAGAACATCCCATTTCAATCACCTAGGGCTGGTTTCCAGGACACAGGTTAAACCTTGTCTTGGACTAAGTAACACTTTCAATGGAGAATCTCCTTGGAACATCCTTTTAGTCTAGGACTAGGCTTAATCTGTGTCTGGAAAACCAGCCTCTTATATTGTTTAGAAATGTTTCACAGGGGTTCCCGGCATTTTATTGTCTCTAATGTGTATAGAGTGTTTACAATAACTGTTATGCCTTTCCACCTGATTGGATATGAGGAAGTGATGTATTCAGACAGTTGACACTCAGTTGTCATTGAAAAGAGGAAGTGCCACTGCACAAAAACAGGACACGTTTTTTCGATGCCTGGGTGTTCACTTTCTCACAATCATTTGAACATCTTCAAACTGAGCACCTTGCAAAGTCTTAGGCATACATCTGCTTCCCCAGGCCCTGAGCTTTCAAGAAATACTTCCAGGTTCCGAGGGTCACTTGGCCAACAACATCAGTAGGAATATGTTACCATCCATCAGCAAAGTGTAGCTGTGTGGTTAAAATGAGTTCTTGACCACAAGGAGCAACAATAGAGCCTGCCATTCTCATGGTCTACAAGTGTGCAGCCAGCCCTTTGACGGCTAAATCACTGCTGCTGCAGCTCTCACATGAAGGGAGAGAATGTGATTAAGTGAAGGCTTCAGAGGCCTCAACAAGGGATAAGTCCCTGTGTCCTCACAATTCAATCAAACACAAGAGCAAAAGAGTATGCAGGTAAAGGACCAAAGAAGCAAAGCATCCATTTTCGAATGAATGTGTAATGATTCCCTCTGAAAAGTAATAATTTGCCTCCCATACCTTCACATTATACCTACAGTTCCCTTAAAAAGTCTTAAACACGCCTCTACCTTGTCTTGCGCAACTTCACGTTATTCACATTACACCTACAGCTGTAGCAAAAGCTGCAGGTCTTTGACTGATGTCAGATGTAACAATTATGAGAGAGAGCCGGTCGGGGCAGGCAGAGGGATAATGGAGAACAGATGCTGAGGGAAACGGCAGGTTGGACAGAACAGGCAGAAAATGCTCCGCTCTTTTCCCTCTGGTTACTCACATCTGTCCCATGGAAGGTGCTCAGCACTTTCTAAAGCGAAGTGTAGATGCACTTGTTCACCGCTGCTGAATTACACGCATCAATCACACAGGCACGCAAGGCCTCCCTCCTAAAACTGTAAGACACGAGCCCATGATACCTGCTGTTACTATAACGCAATGTCGCAACTGTGCATTTGGCTAAGGTATGCTCGACAAGATGATTAGACCTTAGCTTTAAGATAACGAATCCGTACACCTCAAGAAGGTTCCATGAACTCCAAGCTAGAGGCGCTGTAACATCCCTGAAGGCAAGCTCAAGCATGTCGGATATTTCAACCAATCAAACAAGATAGAGGCTGCTAATCAACACCAAGAGCATGTGATGGCATTGATGGACGTTTCTTGGAATGATACAATGACTGTAAGGACCATTACTGGGAACTTAGATAGCTATTTGTCTCAGATAAAAAGACTACCAAGATAACAATTTAAGGCATGTTTGCTCTAGTGTAAACCATGAAAAGAGCATTATATTTTACAGTGTCAAATCTCACCAATGACAGCTACTAAACTACCGTCTCTGCTATGGAATCAAAGAGGTTTTATGGATTACCTATTGATGAAGGTCTCAAACAAGGGATATTTCAGCGCACTGTTAGATTTTGTCCCTAAAATGCATCACCTTCGTCTCACTGTGATGAAGTATTTTCCTTCACTGGCCTTTATCTACTTTTCAACAATTAGAGCAAACAGCCTGATGACAGAAGAACAAATGTTTGAAGCACAAGCAAGTCCATTTATTATAACCTTGGGAGTATACGTTTTTTTTGCAGACGAGATGGAATTTGCGGATGCAGTTTTAATATGTACATGAAAAATGACATTAACATTTTTGCTACGCAGATCTTTTTGAATCGCTCACAGATGAAACAGCATAGTTTGCCTTTGCCTTCTCTTTGGCTCGTATGCATGCCCCAGATTTTCTAGGTCATGAGTCACAATGAAGCTTTATAAGTCAAGTATAAAGCCGTGCAACTCTTATTTCCAGGAATAGAACAATTGCAAACTATGATAGATTACAGTTTGATTAGAGTTTGATTAGAGTTTGATTAGAGTTTGATTAGAGTTTGATCAGAAACAAAAAGGGAAGAGGTGAGCCAAAATATTTGGGGATTTCTTGGTAAGGATGTGTGCAATGTGATTGGTAAGTAAGAAATAAAGCTGACTAAGATGTTTCCATTTATGTTTTGAGGAAGGTGAGCGATTACTGTAACAACTAGCCTACACTGAAAATCAGGAAATAGCAAATGTCTTCCCTGAAATGTGTATAGCAATGATACAAATTAGCACAAATACTTGGCAACACTATGTATTTGGATAAAGAGGTAAAAATAACTGCATGGCGAAGAATAACTCTCAGATGGTCTATTAAAACAGTGAATAGCAAATGTAATGTCCATAAATATCAACTCCAGCTTTGAGTTCATTTAAAAGCCTAAAAGGTTATTTCCAGTGCTTGATGAAAAACGGAAGAATGCTAGGTAATGACTTAATTTCTAATAGGAATAATTAGAGCATGGCCAGGGGCTACCTCTGTTAGCTGAAACAAGAACCACTTAGCACTGTGTTTATCTTTGATAATTGTTCAGAATAATCACCAAATATTGTATTATCTTTGGAATACACTTCACGAAAGACATAGCTTTTAACAAATAACGAAAATGTGACTTGAATTTGAAATGTAGTCATATATAAATGTTGTCATATATGTACTGTAGAGTTCACTACTATATCATAAAAGTAAGGACTTGGTATAGTATGGGGATTCCTCTAGCATCCAGACCTTACCTTTTCTTAATTTTCTCCCAACACCTAAAAACATGGTTCTAGTTCATATTGTGCTGAAATAAAAAACTGCTTGATTATGTTGTGGAGATACAAAGCATTTGGTGTGGGGTGTGCTATAATGCATTTGGTGTGGGGTGTGCTATAATGAGACTACAGTAGTTCACTCAGTAGTTCACTCTCTACAGTATACATGAAGCCAGCCTGAAACCATCCAGACAATACCATGATCACAGAATTACCGCCAGCATAACTGCTTAGCAAATTGAGCTCAAAAGTACCAACAATAGATAAATGGCAACATAAAATAAAAATCAGAAAGGGAGGGAGAAAAATTAGGGATGAATGAGGAGAAAAAGTACCAAGAGAGACAAAATGCCAAGTGTTATTTTTTTTTGTGTGTGTGGGGGGCTTTAAACCCGTAACCCTCCTGAGTGGTTTAATCCAGAAGTATGGGAGCCAGCACACTGTGTGTGTTGGATTAACGCTGATGACTCTGGCTAGATTTCTTCCTCATTATAGGTTGTGGATTAGAACTGGAACCGTTCAGATACAGACATTGTAATATTTCCATAGTTTTACTTCTAACATTGGGATGTTTGTGTGTTTTTGTTTTCCCGGCGAACAAGGGGGTGCATCATTGTCACGCTGGATGGGGCTGAAAATGTGGCATTCGGATAATGAATAGGAAGCCTAATTAAAATGATACAGCGTGGCGCGATGGTCGTTGGACATCAGTAAATTCAGGAAAAGGTCACTCACGTAAACGGATATGGTGGGGAAATGGTGGAAAACCGTGTTAGAGTGAGTGAATGCTTTGACGGTTCACTGGGACATTGCTCAGACATCAGGCATCAAACCCCTCATTGGTTTAACTATGTATCTCCCCTCTCCTCTTTCTGCCTGCTAAACCAATAGTTTAATCAACATGGTCAGGGGAGGTTGTATCTGGGTATATAAGTGAATATCTAGTTTAATATGCAATATGTGAGAACTACACAAAAATGTGGCTGTGGAAAAAACTGTCACGTTCATTTTTGTTAATGCTACTTGAGCTGTGAGGTCGTTCGAGCAATGGGAAACACAAGATGCATGAACACACATAGACACAGACATCACCATCACCATCACCCTGCTCTTCCCCCTCAAAACAACAACATCAGAGCCATGCATGAATCCCATAATAATCCCTAATCTGAAGACATGGTTGTTAGATTGTACCTTGACGTTCTGTAGTGAAACCTCCAGCATGGTTCAGGGAGTACTGTACATCCTAGCTCGTTGAGGTGTCCCAAATTGCACCCTATTCGCTACGTGGTGCACTACTTTGACCAGAGACCTATGGGCCCTGGTCCTAACCAGTGCATTATATAGGCAATAGTGTGCCATTTGAGATGCATCCATGGTGTGTTTGTGGTGGTGAGAGGTCATTATCTCGTCTCTGTCCTATGGCCTACAGTATCCTGACATGTTAATCTGAGTGAGGCTGAGGCGGGCATTAAAACCACTGGAGCACAAGTCGGTAAATAAAGAAGTGCGGCGTAATGGGCGCGGACACTTGTCAAGTCCCCTTTAACTCATAGAGAGTAGAGCTGTGGCTTTGGAGATGACCCTTTGTTTACACAACAGGCTGGGTTGCGTCCCAAATGGCACCGCATTCCCAATAGAGTGAGCTACTTTTAAACATGGCCCATAGGACTCTGTTCAAAAGTAGTGCACTATGTAGGGAATAGGGTGCCATGTGGGACGCAGGAATGTAGTGGAGAGCCACTGTTAGATAGCATTCACACGTCCTCTTTGGGTGTTACTGCTACTGGAGTAGGATAGAGAGGTGAACCTGATATATGGATGATGCGTGTGTGTGTGTATGTGTGTGTGTGTGTGTATGTGTATGTGTGTGTATGTGTGTGTGTGTGTGTATGTGTGTGTGTGTGTATGTTTGCGTGTGTGTGTGATGTAACCAGGTAGTTTTCCACTTCTTTCTGCAAGTGTCATTTAAGCGTTGTTTCTGTAGGCGCTAGTGAAGAGGTCAACACCTCTGGAATAGACTTGTCAAATTAGTAGGTTCTCACTAGTTTCTGCTGCTAACAGCTACTAATTAGTGACAGAGCACACACACCCCGAGAGAGTCCTCCGGCTCGAGGGCTAACCATCGTAACAGGCCAGAGATTATTTGCTGTTATCTTTAGGGGTCGCGCACTTATTGACTTCCAATTAGCCAACCTAGAAGTACTGTATGTTCCACAGGTAAGATGGATGTTGGCTCCACGTGGATGGACGTTATCTAGACGCTTCAGTAGGGAAGTACATGAATACACTCCTAGAAAACTATTCCTACAGGAATGAACAAGCTATTAATTTCACGGTAAACCCACCTTAAACAAATCATAATCAAACCTGAAATGTAGTTATATTTTTAATATGACTCTCATTGTGTTATTTAAACATTGCATCTAGTTTTATTTTTCCATCCTCACCATGCTAAAATAAAATGACTGTGTTGTCACAGTTTAGCTGACTCCATTTTAATTTTTTTCTATTAATAAATATCCAGAAGAAAAGTATTAATTATCGTTGTACAATTTAATGCACCAAGTGCTTTAACCTTTCAGGTTGCCCGTTAAACACCAACATAACAAGGCATATCCATGGCAGCAAATGTGATTTATGACAAGAATCTCTAATTTCTGTTTTTAAATAGGTTAGACAGCAATCTGCATACATTTTAAATGCGCCTGCAAACACTTTTTTTCCCTTGTCTCCGGGCACTTGTTTAATATTCAGGGATGATTTTTGTCCACATACATTTTGGTCTGTGTCACCTTAGATTAAATTATTACCGTTTGGCAGCCTTTACTGTGCGGGCCTCGGGCCCTTATTTACTAGAATCAATGAAACAGTAATGAAAATCCATTTTTCATACTATCAGCCCCTGCTGACTTTTATTTAGTTAGCTGTGTCTAAGCAAGCAATTCATTTTGTGTAAATGCCAGCCCAAGAAAAGACATTAGCACTGAATGGGTTAAGCAAAAATTAAGCTACTCAGCTCCTGCACACAGAAAGCTTAGCAAGAATTCAGTATTGTAAAATACCTTCAGAGGTATTTAATTCAGCATCATATATACTGCAGGTTATGTATCAACCCTGAACGTTGTTGATTCGACCTAACTAGAAGACACTGCACATACTACTGTATGAACACGTCTCACACTGGCCAATTACTCACAACAAAAATGACACAAATCAAATAATTCAGAGTCACATTCAATTTAACAAACAACCGTAAACATGCAGACATATTATTCCAAAGCAGAATAATAATATATACAGAATAAACTATTTACCTTTGGGTTATATAGAATAGGAAATAGGAACAATAGATTTTAGCAGCGTATCTACATAAAGTAAGGGGCTTGTTTGTTGTTTAAAACGCTAATATTATTTGGAAGTTATATATGTGCACAGTACTATATTGCTGCGAGCCTGCGTATGTAAAACAGGGGTGGAGTAAAGGAGACCAATCCACCTTATGGGTCAAAGCACATGTACTCCAGAGGTAATATGCTACACTCCTAATATTACATATTGAAATATATCGTTGCTGCACTGTCAGGGTAGCCCATGCAGATATACAGTATGTGCTTTACATTCAAATTGCTTTGTTCATAGACTCGGAGGTCACTGCAAGGGACTTCACTGGAGCAGGATACACATATAATAAATCAAAAGCATCATTGTAACGTTTGTAAAGAGAAATAATGACATGGTATAAATAAATTAGTGTGCAGATATTGCATAAGCATCCACTGTAGCATCCACTGTATCAGCAGACACACATTAAATAAGCCAATTGAAATGAATATGAGAGAGTTCATTTCTATTTAAAAACGTATTACATAGCAGATAGGAGGGTATTCTTTATAATACAGGTAGCAGTGCTAATGTATTCGTTGTGTGCAGTACTGTAGCTATACACATGTATACAGCATAGCTCGGTGTACCCTCCACAAAGGATCATGGTCTGTATTGTCACTTGTTGTATAGCTAGGTTCATCTGCTCATCTCTTCTCTGCCTAGATGACTTCATAAGCAAAACGTGTGTATAAATGAGCAGGGGTGGGGGTGTGGTGGGGGGTTCCTGGCAGTGTGTGATGAAATAAAATGTAATAACTGAATAAAAATGTAAAAGATTTGCTTAAAATGACTTGTCCATGAAATCATTCTCTCCTTCCCCCTTAAGCTAACACTCTCATAGGTTATATACCCAGCTAGCCTGATTTGGTGTGTGACCTTTGAAAAAACGTTCCCGGGCTTGATTAAAGACGTATTAAATGTGTTTAAATAAAGCTCGTTGTAATGGCACATCATTTGTAAGAAGCTATTAGAGGAGAGATGGAAATTGTGGCACTGTATTTGCATGAAAATGCACCTCGTTCAAATTGAGGATCACTCCTGAATGAACAGCGACGAGAGAGGTGACACTCCCGTAATTTTCCCGTGACAAAAAGCTGATGGAACTTTGGAGCTGAAGCCCCATGAGAAAGGCGGAGATAATGTCAAATAAAACCTGTCTGCTTGTAGGAGCGCCACCCCCAAGCCCACCTCTCACACGACCCCCTCCGGTGTTTTACACCTTTACCATGGCACTACGGCGCCACGCGGCGTTTCACCACCTAATCGCTCCACACAGACACCTCAGAATTACCGGCATCACACAGCAAAGGTTGGAGGGAGGGAACGGAGGATGGAGCGATGGATGGAGGTGAAGTACTGTTTGAAACCTTCATACAGTCTTCTTAACATGTTTTTCTTCAAAAGAGTATAATAATTATACATCATTAATTACCATTCAACAGCAGGAAATATCCCAGATCCTTGCCTTTTAGTTACCATAAAACAGTTAAAAAATATCAATCCAACTGAAAAATATATGGATTGGTGAAAGATAGAACAAAATCAAATGTAGGACAATTTGCTGACCACACCAACCCGGCTTCTTTCCATTCACAACATTTTCCACAAGACAGCATTATTAGTTAGCCCTGTTATTCAATCATTCTGCACTCTCTCTCCGAGCTGCCTGCTTCTCTCTCTCTTACAGACCAGGGAGAAGTTTGGAGTGCAGCGTAGTTCAATAAGTTTAGAGGAACCAGAACACTAAAAAAAAGGTTGTCACTCCTTGGGAACTGTTTGAGGCATCCGCCTGCCACGCAGGCTGTGTTGTGTCGGGGGCAAAGGGCCAGGCAACATGTGCACCAGAGCATGGGGGAAGCAGCAACGTATTTGACAGACAGAGGCAAGGAAGGGACTACTTAGAGAGCTCAAATCAAGACGTGCCCATCCTCCAAATATCACCGGGAAGCACAGAGGAGACCGGAGAGTGAGGCCCCTATTGCTGCTAACAAATTAGGCTGCATTTTGTGAAGTGTCCCTGGACACATAGAGGAAGACAGGAAGGGAAGAGCCTCCTCAGTTATGAGTTACATACAACACAGGGAGCCGCCCAGTGGATCACATCGTAGAGGATCCGTGCAGAGGACACTGTTTTGTGTATCTTATTGTGTAATACCTATTTCTAAATGTTTCCTCTTGCTATATCACACAATGAAGAAGCAAATGAGGGAGTGACTGCATAAGAATAAGAATAATGTAAAACACAATGCACGTTGTTTTATCACTTCTGGGGTCTATGTTTGCTTTACAATTTGGTGTGTTTAACAGCGTTTTTAGCTTGGAAGCGTCATAGTCAGTTATGTGTAACTAGAGGAAGCAGCTATAAACACCATGACACAATGTGATCTGCTGCTACAGATGTTTTAAGCGCTTACGAGAAATTGTACTTTCACACTCTGTGTAAAAGGGAGACTGGAGGGCAGCGACCAATGGAGGGAGGAGGGAGGGAGCCAGGTAGCTCTCCACCTCCTGGCTGACAGGGAGTAGATCCGACGGTGTAATTCGAAGCGTCTGGTCACTGCATAACGGCTGAAGTGAGCAATCAGGTTTGTGGCTGATTACCTGTTCGTTCAGCGGCAGCAGCGGTGAGAGAGAGATGGGGGTCTGAGCCGGGGGTCTGATGTAACTTCACCTGACATCTTGGCCCCGGTGTGTCCGTGTGTCAGTTGGTGATTCACTGAGTGCTACAGGAAGGGCAGTGAGGTTGCAGCACCCTATTCCCTATATGGCACACTACTTTTGACTAGGTCCCATAGGGGTCTGGTCAAAAGTCGTGTACTATGTAGGGAATAGTGTGCCATTTAAGACAGAGACTGTGGCTCTCTGTGGTGGCTACAAGCTACAAGCCACTGGTTGCCTGACTCATTGCAACAGGAAGCACCTTTTGGTTGAGAAACCCTAGGGTGGTGAGGGGTGGAGTGGGGTTGGCTTGGCACTCGGGGGAAATGCCTCCGCGGATATGAGCCTGATAAAGTATGTCGAGGATGTTTACAACGTGCAGGTTATGTTAGTAATAGCATTACAGAGACAGAATATACATGGTGTTTTATTTACGTTGTATAAATGGGGGAGGATAACGATCTGTTATGCTCTGGCCATGCAGGCTGAAATGCTGGGCAAACTTCAGCAAAGCTTTGCATTTAACAGTAAATAATCTAGAGACCTTGATGAGCAATCCTATATTTTCTAAATCAGCACTTTGGTGTCATTTACGCTGTGCTCAACAATAGCCAAGACTTAAGCATAGAGGAAGTGGGTCAAGAGCCATCCACCTCAGTAATATCAATGTTAGAGTCAAGGCCCTGTACACAATACACAGGAAACTGACCAGCGTGTATCCCAGGTTTGAACATTTCCTGTGACATTGAACTAGAGAGTGAATGAGAAGCATACACATCGAAGCTTGGCAGACTGGTGAGCACAACATGGAAAAATACAACAGAAAATGTGATCTCAAAAGGGTAACTTGAGGCTCAGATAAAATCCCATGTTATTTACATTCAAATTTGATATCACAAAACAATGATATCTGCCTTGGTGCTGCACTGTACCGTATAGGTATTAAACAATGGATCAACAACAAATTGATTGTTCTATGGAACCTCAGAGCAGGCAGCCCAATTTTGATGCGTTTGCCCAAAATACCAATAATTGGGCAGAAGATAAACTTTGGGCTGCTTGTGTAAACAGAGCCAGAGAACCACCAATTCCAGGGCAAGACAAGACAAGAAGACACCCTAACCTAATCCAAGACGGCGTAGCAGTCGGATGTGTGTTTTGTCTTGTCCTGTCCTGTCCCGTGTAAATATCGTTTTCCTCGTTTTCTTCCGTATATATTTCAAATATATTTTAATCTCACTTTCCATCTACGGACTGAATATACTCTCCTGCAACCCGCCTCATCCAATGTGGTACGGATCTGCTATTTTTATACTAGAACCAGAACCCCCATCAGAAGCTAGCCAGCTAACTAGCATCTAGCTAGTAGTCAATTAGCCACTGCTAGCGGTCTTCACCGTTAACTCGGACACCAGCCAGCCTCAGCTCGGTCAATACCTGCCAGTCTTGCACAGCGCGATATCAACCCAGAGCATATCAGACTGCTTTTTCTCTACCGCATCTCCGGAGTTCTATCGCAAGCTCTGAACCTTTACACCAGATCATCGCAGCTAGTTAGCTGCAATCCGAGTGGCTACTCCTGTCTAACGTCTCTGTCCCGAAGCAAGCACCAGTTAGCCTTGAGCTAGCCTCGAGCTAGGCCCATCTCCCGGCTAGCCGAAGAGGTCCACCAGCAAAATCTTGGGCTACAATGCCTCTTTTGCCAGTTGGCCTGGACATTTTACTGCCGACACTGATCCATCACGACTGGTCTGCCAACGTAATCGTCCGAGGTGGTCAACAGGCTCTTCTGTTGTGACGTCGCCAAATGCCCATCTGCTAGCCCCGGCCCGCCATCTGTCTGAATCGCTGTGTCTCCAGCTCGCCTAGCGTAGTAGCGACCACTGAACGGCTCCCTGACTCACCTATTGCTACTTATTGGACCCTATGATCACTCGGCTACACATGCCTCTCCCTAATGTAAATATGCCTTGTCTATTGCTGTTTTGGTTAGTTATTATTGTCTTATTTCACTGTAGAGCCCCCAGCCCTGCCCAATATGCCTTAAATAGCCCTTTTGTCCCACCCCCCACACATGCAGTGACCTCACCTGGCTTAACTGGTGCCTCTAGAGACAAAACCTCTCTCATCATCACTCAATGCCTAGGTTGATCTTCACTGTACTCACATCCTACCATACCCTTGTCTGTACATTATGCCTTGAATCTATTCTTCCACGCCCAGAAATCTGGTCAGTTTACTCTCTGTTCCGAATGCACTAGACAACCAGTTCTTAAAGCCTTTAGCCGTACCCTTATCCTACTCCTCCTCTGTTCCTCTGGTGATGTAGAGGTTAACCCAGGCCCTGCAGCCCCCAGCACCACTCCCATTCCGCAGGCGCTCTCATTTGTTGACTTCTGTAACCTAAAAGCCTTGGTTTCATGCATGTTAACTTCTTAGGGAGCGGCTCCCGAGGTGACGGTTTTGGAAAGTCTGGCGTGCCCAAAGTAAAATGCCTCCCACTCAGGCCCAGAAAATAGGATATGCACATAATTAGAACTATTGGATAGGAAACACTCTGAAGTTTCTAAAAGTGTTAACATAATGTCTGTGAGTATAACTGAACGGATATAGCAGGCGAAAACCCGAGGAATTTGTCCTGAATCTGTCCTGGAAAAAGTGTTTTTGACACATTGCCTCATTTTGAACCCCTCCCTATTGAAAACAGCCATTTCTGGGAGTAAGATTGCAGTACCTATTGCTTCCACTGGATGTCAACAGTCTCTAGACAGTGTTTGGTGATGTTAGATTGCTCTGGATGGTAATAGAAGAAGAATTTTGAACTAGTCATCGGATGTAAACAGAAGAGGAAGCGCGTTCACGGGCTCGCGTGCGGTGTGTTTTCCTTTCCTATCGTCCAGGTTACAATCCGGTTGAAATATTATAGTAAATATACATAAAAGTGTTCCTAAGGATACATTATCAATGATGTTTGATTGTTCTTGGACAAGTGTATAGGTATAGGATGAACGTGTTCTCTTCACAGTTCAATGGGCGAGTGGACGCTGTATTTTATGATCATAACGCTCCAACCAAACAGAGATTTATGGATATAATAAATGACTTTTTCTAACAAAAGAACCATTGGATGTCTTCGTTGGACACTTGGGAAGCCCTGTTTTCACTGTGAAATGTGTTTTGTGTGAACCGCGATGGTTGGAGGTGCTACCCAATATTGGAGGTGCTGTCCTCAAACAATCAAATGTAGTGCTTTTGCCGTAAAGCCTTTTTTAAATCTGGCTAGCGCCCCACCACTCCGTAAGTAGTTAACATCAGAAGCCTCCTCCCTAAGTTTGTTTTATTCACTGCATTAGCACACTCCGCCAACCCTGATGTCCTAGCCGTGTCTGAATCCTGGTTTAGGAAGGCCACCAAAAATCCTGAAATTTCCATCCCCAACTACAACATTTTCCAACAAGATAGAACTGCCAAAGGGGGCGGAGTTGCAATCTACTGCAGAGATAGCCTGCAGAGTTCTGTCGTACTATCCAGGTCTGTGCCTTTCCAGAATCTACCTTTCCAGAAACAAGTCTCTCACCGTTGCTGCTTGTTTTAGACCCCCCTCAGCCACCAGCTGTGCCATGGACACCATATGTGAATTGATTGCCCCCCATCTATCTTCAGAGTTTGTACTGTTAAGTGACCTAAACTGGGATATGCTTAACACCCCGGCCATCCTACAATCTAAGCTAGATTCCCTCAATCTTACAGAAATTATCAAGGATCCTACCAAGGTATAACCCTAAATCCGTAACCATGGGCACCCTCTTAGATATCATCCTGACCAACTTGCCCTCTAAATACACCTCTGCTGTCTTCAACCAGGATCTCAGCGATCACTGCCTCATTGCCTGCGTCCGTAATGGGTCCGCGGGCAAACGACCACCCCTCATCACTGTCAAACGCTCCCTAAAACACCTGAGCGAGCAGGCCTTTCTAAACAATCTGGCCCGGGTATCCTGGAAGGATATTGACCTCATCTCGTCAGTAGAGGATTCCTGGTTGCTCTTGAATAAAAGTGCTTTCCTTAAATAAGCATGCCCCACTCAATAAATGTAGAACTAAGAACAGATATAGCCCTTGGTTCACCCCAGATTTGACTGCCGTTGACCAGCACAAAAACATCCTCTGGTGTTCTGCATTAGCATCGAATAGCCCACGCTAAATTTGCATCCTGTTGCACTAGTTCCAAAAAGTTTTGGGACACTGTAAAGCCCATGGAGAATAAGAGTACCTCCTCCAAGCTGCCCACTGCACTGAGACTAGGAAACACTGTCACCACCTATAAATATACGATAATCAACAACTTCAATAAACATTTTTCTACGGCTGGCCATGCTTTACACCTGGCTACCCCTACCCCAGCCAACAGCTCTGCACCCCTTGCAGCAACTTGCTCTGTCAATCACCACATTCTTATCGGCAGACTCAATAGCCTTGGTTTCTCAAATGACTGCCTCGCCTGGTTCACCAACTACTTTTCAGATAGAGTTCAGTGTGTCAAATCGGAGGGCCTGTTGTCCGGACCTCTGGCAGTCTCTATGGGGGTGCCACAGGGTTCAATTCTAGGGCCGACTCTTTTCTCTGTATATATTAATGATGTCGCTGTTGCTGCTGATGATTCTCTGATCCACCTCTACGTAGACGACACCATTCTGTATACATCTGCCCCTTCTTTGGACACTATGTTAACAAACCTCCAAAACGCGCTTCAATGCCATACAACACTCCTTTCGTGGCCTCCAACTGCTTTTAAATGCTAGTAAAACTAAGTGCATGCTCTTCAACTGATTGCTGCCTGCACCCGCCCGACTACCGTTACTACTCTGGACGGTTCTGACTTAGAATATGTGGACAACTACAAATACCTAGGTGTCTGGTTAGACTGTAAACTCTCCTTCCAGACTCAGATTAAGCATCTCCAATCCAAAATTAAATCTAGAATCGGCTTCCTATTTCGCAACAAAACCTCCTTCACTCATGTTGCCAAACATACCCTCGTAAAACTGACTATCCTACCGATCCTTGACTTTGGCGATGTCATTTACAAAATAGCCTCCAACACTCTACTCAGCAAACGGGATGTAGTCTATCACAGTGCCATCCGTTTTGTCACCAAAGCCCCATATACTACCCACCACTGCGACCTGTATGCTCTCGTTGGCTGGCCCTCGCTACATATTTGTCGCCAAACCCACTGGATCCAGGTCATCTATAAGTCTTTGCTAGGTAAAGCCCCTCCTTATCTCAGCTCACTGGTCACCATAGCAACACCCACCCGTAGCACGCGCTCCAGCAGGTATATGTCACTGGTCATCCCCAAAGCCAACACCTCCTTTGGCCGCCTTTACTTCCAGTTCTCTGCTGCCTATGACTGGAACAAATTGCAAAAATCACTGAAGCTGGAATCTTATATCTCCCTCTCTAACTTTAATCATCAGCTGTCAAAGCAGCTTACTGATCACTGTACCTGTACACAGCCAATCTGTAAATAGCACACCCAACAACCTCATCCCCATATTTATTTATTTATTTTTTCTCTTTTGCACCCCAGCATCTCTACTTGCACATCATCATCTGCACATCTATCACTTCAGTGTTAATGCTAAATTGTAATTATTTTGCATATATATATATATATATATATATTGTGTTATTGACTGTACATTTGTTTGTGTAACTCTGTGTTGTTGTTTTTGTCGCACTGCTTTGCTTTATCTTGGCCAGGTTGCAGTTGTAAATGAGAACTTGTTCTCAACTGGCCTAGCTGGTTAAATAAAGGTGAAATCAAAATAATATTAAAATAAAAACCTAGGCTGAACAGCTGCGGCACTGCAGCAGCCATCCCCAGGCAAAGCTGGGGCCCGTAGCCCATCAGAGCCTGCTAACACTACCAGAGCTCTAAATCTGATAGGGGCTCCAGAACCCTATATCATTGTTCAGACACTACCGCCTTTACAGCCACGGTTTAGCCTACCACCAGAGTGAAGGGGTGCATCACAAATGGCACCCTATCCCCTATAAAGTGCACTACTTTTGACCAGGGCCCATAAGGAATAGGGTGCCATTTGGGATACAATCAAGGAGTCTCGCCAAATACAAACAGGTTAGTGGACTCTGTCAGCTCTCTGATGCACAAGCAGCCTCACGACACAGACAGATACACTGCACTGCAAAGAGGTTAGGATTCAGTGGCCATTTGAGACTATTGAAACTGCAATGGCAAACCAGTACAGAAAAATAGGATCTATTTCATTTCAAAATGAGTCCTCACCTCAGAGTGGATGATCGAATAGGACTTCTGTTCTATGTTTTACTGGTAAAGAAAAAAGGGGAATTGTTTGTTTAATCTATCGCTTCCTGTCATCATGATTCACAATGAAGAGGAACCAAAATCAATCTATAACGTAGTTCTTTATAAATGTAGATGTTTTTGTAACCAATTAAGAATGTTTTTTTTTTATGCAGACATCAAATCAAATGGTTGAATTAAATTAAGGCACAAACTCTTTTTCTCGGTTAGAGATCATGGCCTAAAGCTACTGATTTTAAACAGCCGTAGTTCTTAATTTATGCATAAATGTGTACACATTTTTGGCAACTGTGAACTGGGGATATTAATGCAATGTATTTCCTTGTCAATAACAATAACGTGCTTTTAATTTGAGATGTGCTGTGTAGTCATACATGAAAAAGGAAAATTGCCCCAAACTATATTTGTCGAGTGTCAGATGTGAAGCATGTTACATGGCAGCCTTCGTTCCTCCCCCCCACACACTCTCTCTCACGTCACACACACACGCACACACACTTCATTGACAGACTGTATGATGAAGTGACGAGGGCTCATATTCAAAGTTTACATGTCTTATGATATGCGCCTTGGCTGGTAAGCTGAACGTGTTCATGACATAGGCTAATACCAAACCCCAAACAGATCCAAACTGTCAATAGCTCCTGAGCCAAATTAACATCACACCACCCAAACTATAACATTACCATGTACACGATAACACTACCCAGACTCTTCCTACCTCCCTGTGAAGAGGGCAAAGGAACAAAGGTAACAGTTTTCTGCTTTAATGCATTATTGCGTCTTCTTGGTGTGTATCATCTGTTTACATCATGCTAAATGAATAGGAAGTAATGCTTTAACACTGTGTTAACCTCCAGGGCATACAGGATCCTGCAGTTGTCTAATGTTTACCTGCTTAATGTAAATACTAGAGTATAACATAACCTTTATCCACTTGTCATGAGAGGGAAACGTCTGTAAATATCCAATGTACCTGTTCAGTGTCAGTCTCAGGCTGCTTCCCAAATGGTACCCTATTTCCTACATAGTGCACTACTTTTGACCAGGGCCCATAGTGGTGTAGTGCACTATATAGGGAAAAGGGTGCCATTTGGGATGCACCCTTAGTGTTTGTCGTCCACCATGTATGGTGTATTATTAAAATGATTTAGTCGTTGAATGCATTGCTTTGAATCTAAACCTATTTTTCACCTTTTACATGTGTAAACTTCCTGCAAGACCAATCCAATGTAAGAGACCATGGGCTAATCTTAAGTGGGGAAACAAGTCATTTTCACAGCAGTGCCGCTGAAATTTGCAACAAGAAAATTGAAAGAGGATTTGGCAAATTAGAAAGTGGTAAGATTATACATGGTTAAATGATTAAATCACTGAGGTACGATTATAAAGTCTGGAAAACAGGTCAACGTAGCACCAAAGTGCTTTGGGGAACCCCAGAGATAAGAGTTATCAGAAGCGTATAACTAGATACAGCTAATCCCCTTACTTGAGTGTTCTACATGAAATAAATCTGTGACTGACAAACTGGAAAGAAACTATTGTTTTTTTTTCTTCTTCAGAATTGTAAACAAAATAGTGAAAAAAATAAAAGCCATCACAAGACAAGTGTGTAAGATAGGGGTAATCGATTCATGTTGGTTAGGTTGGATGAGAGGATTCCGGAATGCTAAGAGAATTCCAATTGGCTCATCTAGGCAGTAAGGTAACTCACTTATTTCAGCCCTAGCTGGGGTAGGCTAAATGTCTCTATAACCTTAATAATTAATTATATAGAGCTGCCCAAAGCAAGTTTGATTATTCCATTAGACTGAACAATGGTGAAAAAAAAATCCAGTTCTGTTTTACACAGCATTTAAATAACATGTACAACTCTGATGATAACAGAATGGAATAGTGTACCTAGGCTAAATCATTTTACAAACCTTTCAGAAGCTTTTTAGAATTCCTTTTTAGAACCATAATAGTGTGTGAAATTCCTCACAGACGTCAGAGAAGCTCTTAATACACTCATGTCCCCATGATGCACTAAAAAGGAGAGTTTAGAAATGGTAGAATTATTCTAAATGGTGAAATTAGAGGATTTTAAATGGTGTAATCCTTGCATTGATTTTGGGGGTTAAGGAGTCACAGAAATGTACAATTGTCTATGATAACTAGGCCCTTGGCTTGGTGTCATTTTTTATGTATTATATCATACAAGTATGATAAAAGTATGCATAAAATAACTACCTGTAAAGCAGGAGGACATAGTGAGCGAATTCTTCAAATATGCTACCGAGTACCTTATAATTGCTCCAAAATTGTAGCCCACATAATTCATTTTCTTTGGTCGTTTTGCCTTTGCCTCATGCTTGGCTGTGGTCGAGCTGGGAGAGAGACACACCTAAAGCTCTTAAGTGTCCCCAGTGGCCCATGTCCGTTGTGCTTAGAGATTGTGGTACTTGGCCCGAGCCCAAGGATTAGGTGTTCCTGAGAATAAAGTTTTCTTGGCTCTACAAAGCCAGAGAATGTCATGGGAATTGTCTGTGCTGCTGTCCCCTGCCCCCCCTCCCTCCAGACACCACCTCTTCAGCCAGGGCCTTGCCCTGCCTCCCCCACCTCTACCCCAGCATCCTCCCACTCCCACCTCTCCCCCGCCTCACCGCCACCAAAGCCACATATCAACAGACCATCTAACCACTCAGCAGCAAGAGTTACATTGACATGAATGCAAAATGCAAGAGGAGAGGGGAGAGAGGACTGGGGGTCAGGCCGGGGAACAATGGACTCATTGTGAAGATGAGGACAAGGGGAGATAAGTGTAGAGAGCAGCCCCATCTACAGGCCAGTCACACACACACACTCTCACACATACTCACACACACTGTTTACTTCTCTCTCCATCTGGAACTTCATCACGTTTACAGATCTGAACAAATGCAACTCGTGCTCACTTTTGCTATTCATTAACTTAGTGTCAATATTCAAAACCAGCTTATTTTAAGTCAGTTTGTTTTATTTTGTTGGAGAAATAAACAGGACAGGGAGTATTTGGTATTTAGTGTTTGGGCAGAGTGTTATTTCTGCATAGTGAGTGAAAGAGAGGAAATCTCTCTATTATCATGCCTGCCTGGGCACACAACTGAAGCCGGTTGGTTGAATCGTGTGCTAGACTAGGCTGTACAGCGGATAGACTCTAGCTCTAGTCTTTTCTCTTCTCTAGTCTCTGTCTGGCCGACGGTCTCCGTGTTAAGTCCCGGGCCTCCCTCTCACTGTGAACCTCTGCTGTTCAGGGAATTCCATGTTAACTATGTTAAGTCCTGCCTGTCATCACTTCATTGACAGCACTGTGTGCACGTTCAGAAATGAACTGCATTAAAGGGAGTTGTCAGCAACATTCTAGATCAGTTCCAGAATACCTGGTGGTGTTCTGTTGCTCCATCGTTCGGATTTACCCAGAAAGGAAATTCACAATAATAGCTCTGCTAAAAGCCTTGGAAGGCAAGTCAACAGTCCATGAAGCCGGTGAACTTTCTCTTCTCCTCTCATATTTTTTTTGTTCTTCATTCCACCAACTGCGGTGCAACGCATACTCCTCCCACGCATAGCGGGACTTCACATCTCCAAAATGTTTTATTGTCCTGATTGATTCAGTGTTTTTTGCTTTCAGTTATTTGCTTGTGTGTTATTTAGTTCTGCAATTACTTGGATCATCATTAATATAATATCATGTATTTCCTGGGTAATGATTTACTTTGACTACACATCTGTAAGCATTTTATGAACATGTTTTGATAGGTCCCGACTGCCTTGTTAATGGTTAAGGAAATATATTCATGGCATATCTATAGTGCATTCATGTCATGCTATACAAGAGCTAATATTTAGGTATCTTAATAGATGCATCATTACAATGACAGTGTAGTGTCATAATTTTGGCTGTTTTCAAAAGTGTGCTTCTGCCATACCAGTGTTAGTGAATATGCCAAAAGACCAAATCACGTTTTGCTGATATATAGCCTGTACCATTGTCCCATCTCCCCACTGGCCGGTATAGGTCCGTGACTTACCTTCTTCTTCTTTTCACTGAGGTCAATTGTGCATGAAGATCACCACAGGGTTGTATCCTCAGGCTACATTTTACGGATAAAATTGTGTAGTTGATAGGCCTAAATTGGTCATACTGGTCTATAACACACAGACGAAGGGTCTCTGTATAAATTCTATGCAGTCAAAGTAAACCCAAATCTATTTTTCCATTCATAAAGTGTTTATAGCTAAGCACTTCACAGTAATTAACTGTGCAGTTTGCCACTGATCTACAACACTAACATTAAAGATCTATGTATGGATTCCATGGATTCAATTTACTGTCATTTCTATTTTCCCCTTCATAAATAATTTATATACATGCCTCACTTATCAAAAATAATATGGACACAACATGTTAAAGGGAATATGAACATCCACATGGAGCACAGAAAACAATTGCTGAGGACATCGCCAAACTTTTGCCATTTTTCAGTTAGACTTTTCTTGAATAGATTTGACAAAGATTCATATTCAAATCATTCAAATTAAATTCCCCATTTCAGAGTGTGAGTAAAATGTACTAACGCAGTTTGGTAAAGCTAGTCAGAATTTCCCCCATATTCACTAATGTAGCTAGCTAGATAGCTAAGCCCATGGCACAATGTTATCACGGTAATCATCATAAACTCATGAAGCATTTAGTTAACAGTGTTATTTCACTATTTATATTGTACTTTGGCACATTACAAACTCCATAAAACAGGAGAAATTAAGAGACAGAAACCAGTTGCTTTCATTTTGACTGCAGAGGAGAGGTGAAAGGTCAGTGTGACATCACTTCCGGGTGACAGCCCAGCGTTCTTCTGGCTGCTATTTTGTTATTTTAGATAAATGTGCAAATGTACAATGTCAGTCATGAAACAGTTTACAAAAAAGTAAACTAAATGTTTAACCCGATTTCCAGAGTTGTGATGTTTCACCACTGACCTTTCACATTTTCAACCAAAAGATGACAACAAATCAGTTTTTGACAACTACAAAATACGGAAAACCATATAGCAAGCTGCTAACTTAATTATTAGGAATGTTAGCAAGCTTATGAAGATAGCTAAAATATTATTGGTTGAAGAACTGTTCCGACATTAAAAGCACTTGAACACAATCATGTCAGATTTACAACTTCCCAGTTTCCAACTTCCTACGAGCATGTGAAGACAGCATAAGTATCTTAATTTGTCCTGTTGGTAAATATTTATAATGCGCAAAAGTACAATGAGATATCTACTATTGTTAACTTCATGTTTTATGAGGTTTTTTTGTAACGTTTATTGACTGAGATGGAAAACATGTTGACATTGCCAGGGGCTTACAGTAGCTAGCTGTTTGCTAGCTAGCTAGCTAGGCAACATATTGTAAGTGAATAAGGGGGAAATGCTATCTAGCTTTACCACCCTGTGTAAATACGTATTACCAGTGGTGGAAAAAGTACCCAATTGTCATACTTGAGTAAAAGTACAGTAACCTTAATTGAAAGTTACTAAAGTAAAAGTAAAAGTTACCCAGTAAAATATTACTTGAGCAAAAGTCTAAAGTATTTGGTTGTAAATATACTTAAGTATCAAAAGTAAAAGTATAAATAATTTCAAATTCCTTATATTAAGCAAAGCAGACGGCACCATTTTCTTGTTTTTATTTATTTACGGAAAACCAGGGGCCCGCTACAACACTCAGACATAATTTACAAAAGATGCATGTGTGTTTAGTGAGTCTGCCAGATCAGAGGCAGTAGGGACGACCATGTGTTCTTTTTAGAAGTGCATGAATTGGATCATTTTCCTGTCCTCCTAAGCATTCAACATGTAACGAGTACTTTTGGGTGTCAAAGAAAATGTCTGGAGTAGAAAGTACATTATTTTCTTTGGGAATGCAGTGAAGTAATTTAAATAGTAAAGTAAAGTACAGATACCCCCAGAAAATACTTCTGTAGTATTTTTACTAAAGTACTTTACACCACTGTGTTTTACTAACTGAAATAGTTATTGCTATGAGTCTGAAATGGGGAATTGAATCTGAATGCTTTGAGTATGAATCTTTGCTAAATCTTTTCCAGAAAAGTCCAACTTAAAAATGTCAATAGTAGGATTCTTTGGTGATGTCCTCAGCAATTGTTTTCTGTGCTACATCTGGAAAATTGAATTAAAATGTTTGTGTTATAGATCAGAGCGGCAAACTGCACAGTTAACTACCACGAAGTACTTAGCTAGAAGTGCTTTATCAATGAGGAAATATATTTGACTTTACTTTGACTACGTACAATTCATTAATATACCCTTCATGTGTGCGTTATAAACCAGTATGGCCAACTTAATTGGGATGGGGAGGAGGGTTGTTAATAAGTTACCGGAGAGTTATGACCCTCAACTGCATGATTTATTTGATCCATAAAATGTGCCCTGAGGATTCAACCCTGTGAGGATCTTCATGCACAATAGACCTCAGTGAGAAGAAGAAGAAGAAGAAGAAGAAGAAGGTAAGTCACGGGCCTATACCGGCCAATGGGGGAAATGGGGCAATGGTACAGCCTATATATCAGCATCATTTTCAAAACGTGGTTTGGCCTTTAGGCATAGTCACTAACACTGGTACGGCGGAAGCACACTTTTGAGAACAGCCATAATGATGACACTCCGCTGTCATTGTAATGATGCATCTATTACGATACCTAAATATGAGCTTTTGCATAGCATGACACGAATGCACTATATGGATATACTATGGATATATTTCATTCACCTTTAAAAATGTGGTTAGGAGCTGTTGTAACACATTCATAAAATGCTTTTAGATGTGTAATGAATGCGTTATGGATATGTAGTCAAAGTAAATCGTTACCACATGTGTATCTTTAATATATATTTTGCATAATCATACTTGGTCTAATGCATGAAAAAAAACATGACATAGATCGTCTTAGAGATCTTGCAGGTAGAATATAATTGCAGTGTTTGCGTGCATGCTATTGGCTTGCCGTACACCAAGAGTGCATCCCAAATGGCACCCTATTCCGTATTTAGTGCATTACTTTTGACCAGATCCCTATGGGCCCTGGTCAAAAGTAATGCACTGTATAGGGAATTAACGCAGTTAAATCAGTGGATGCAACCAAACTAGACATGGCAGAACGGAAGGGTAATTAGTGCTGAGGTGCTGTGCTCTTATAGGCTGACACCCGATCAATGCAGCTTTCCCAACTTATCAATTAATGACTTGTAATTACAACCACAGAGGATCGCCTCTCAGAAACAGTTATGCAGGAAACAGACCGACCACGTCCCGCTATGCACACCCTATATAACCTTCATCCAACCAACAATAACATCCTGGATAGTATTCATTAGGGCACACTGGGGCTGAACATAGCAAAGTGGTTTGCAACAGAAAATAAAAATTAGTTTTTCTTATTGGACAAATTCAGGTAGTCCCTCCCTGTTTCAGTCTGTTTTTTCCAGTTTGGTGCCTGATGAATGTGACCCCGGATGATATCCAAGTGCCAAATAACATAGCCAGGTTGTTTATATATCTTCACTGGTATTCTTAACACCACCTGAGCAATGAACCCATTGTGCCTACTATAGTCAGGTTGGTTGGTAGTCAGCCAATATACAAATGTATTGCTCAAGTGCGTGGCAGTGTGGATGGCTTGATTCAGCAGCAGCTGGGTTCCTCTCATTAACCAATACAAGCAGACACATCATGGTTGTGAATATGTAGAGCAGAGCATGCCTGCGTCCTAAATGGCACAACATTCAATAAATAGTGCACTACTTTTGACCAAAGCCCAATGGGCCCTGGTCAAAAGTAACGCACTAAACAGGGGTGCCATTTGGGATGCAGTTTAGAGGTTCTCTAGGTAAATGAAAGGGAGCACTTTGGCCCCCCTGGCGTCCCATCAGCACCTGGGAAAATGGATGTGAAATGAGGGCACCTCCCCCGCCTCCCCCCATCCCTCACCCATCCTTCCCCCCAGAGCAGATGGGGGCTTCCAGAGCGATTATCACAGCATTACCTGAGTAGTCTGTTTGCATACAGGAACAATACAGACAGAGCTAATAACCCACAATCAAACATGACAATTCATAACACCCTGCCTAATACCTGGCCTCACAACTCTATTCCTACAAGGGAGGGAGAATAGTCAAAGACACTTAAACCTTTCAGTCATAATCTTCAATTTATTCTCTTATATGTATACTTTTTCATTATGGCTTATGATTACTTAGCTGGATGCTTGCTTATACCGCTTACAACTCAACTCTCCTAGATGGGAGGGAGGAGGAGTCAAACATGTTGGACTTGATCAGTAACAATAGATGATTTAGTCCATTATGCCAATCATGCCAGATAGGTAATTTAACTCTAACATAGGGTTAATTTGATGCTTGCTAATGTCTAGAAGGCAGGGGGAACAAGTCAGATTTACCTCAAATGCTCGCAAGAGGCTAGATGTGCAAGATGTATATATGATAACTTAAAGATTGCTCCTTATAACTCTGTTCCTAGAAAGGATAGCAAGTCAAATATATTATTGTTTCCAGTAATAATAATCCACAGTTTATTCTCAACTCAACCTATGATTGCCAGAGATGTGATTTGTCATTGTAGAATATAATTACTTATGATATTTCTGTTCTCTCTATATAGTTTCAACTTCCTTTCTTTCATTTTCTCCTTCTTTTCTTATTTGTCATTATGAGATATGATTAGGCTTTCTTAGGACTAGCTTTGTGTTGTAAAGGTGTGCATATTTCACAGCTCATCTCACTATAGTTCACACTTCTTCATTTTATTTTCTTATTTTTTTTCTCTCCCTCTGGGAGTCCTTTGGTCTCTCATAGGACTTTTTCCAAAAGCCCGACTGTAACAACAGCGGTTCATAAACAATGAGAAGATTCCAGACGCCTGACCTCAGTGATGCGAGTCTACCACTGAGATACAAATATTTACCCTTAGTGTTCGCTTGGCACTGTGCTCCACTCCACTCTGCTCCGCCGCGCAGCAATCCGCAGCGAGGGCCACCCTGCGACGAGCAGCATACTTCCCTGCTTCGGTTATGCTTTCCCGAACACGGCAAGCTCGATCCTCTTCTCGTCGGACGCCCGGATGATCTGAAAACACACACACAGTCTTTAGTTGGCACCCTTCAAATCTACCCGACGATGCATGTCAATATACTGAGTGACAATTTTACCTAGAGTAGAAAGAAAGATCAGATACAGAACCCACCGGAAAGGGTTTACTACAGAAACATGTATATTATTTACCTAACCTTCTTGACATTACTGAGACATTTTAAAGCAGGGATATTGATTTAAAAGAATAGCAAAGCATCAACAGAAAGACCAAGCTAACAAGAAAAACTGTAAAAAAAAAAAAGATCAGATGTGTGGATAATAACTATGCTCTACCAAACAACACTAAGGCAGAGTCTGACAATTTCAAATCATTTTTTCTCCTCAAAGAAAGAATCCACAAAGCAGGTGGTTGACATTGATCAGGCATAATAACGCGATATGGTACGTCTCATGTGAAGTGAATGTGCACAGTACGCTCTCTCTCTCTCACACACACACCCACAGACACACACACACAGTACACTACACACCGAGCAGAGCATCCATCCCCCTCTGTGCTGTAACAAGTAGTGCTACTCTAACCACTCAAGGGGTCTGGAGACTCAATTATTGACTATACAGTACGTACAGAATACGGAGAGAAACATCTGTACTCTGGCTGTATATATAGTCTATATGCATTAAAGGCCATTCCATACACAGGTTCATTACAGGCCCTAGGAGAGCCCAGCTCAGTTCAGGATCAGCAGTCCTTGATGACAATACCCTATTCTGAGTCTCATGGATGCTATACATATGTCCAGCTGTATACTAGTACAATAGTCAGAACTAAGTAAAAAGTAAAACGTATCTTGAAGCTAGTGGTATTCCAGCCCCTGCAATATTATATGCTGCTACGTGGGCTTAGCATGACCAAGTTCTTCACTTAAATGCTATTTCTTGTATTATATTACCTGCACAATTAGCCAGTCATCCAGTGAAAACGTTTGTGTGAAAGAACATGCCTAGTATACATTCTTTAAATGTACCATCTAAAACTGTCACTGCCACACTCCTATTCCATTCCATCTTTAGCCTCAGGAGGTTGGAGAGGCAGCAGTCCCCCCCATACTGTGTCTCCCCAGTTTAAACATGGTTGGCTAGAGGTGACAGAGATCCATTAAGGGAACCTGACTGACAATGGTGTCGGTGACAGTGGCTGAGCAGTATCCTGGGTCAGGGGTCAGGGCTCGGAGGTGAGATGGACAAAGCATGGGTCAGTGGCTTCGTCCCATCTTGGAAATCTCATTTAACAGATGACCTGCATGTGAGCACCACAAATCCGTGTCACCAAATTCCCGGCACGTAGAGATGAATGATGTTATTAGATATGAAGCCATCAGGGTTAGGGTGAGACGCGAGGGGAGGAGAAGAGCATCATGGTTGTTTTCCATTTGCTTTATGCACCTCAGTATAGTATCAGATTTGCCCTGCATCTTTTGTGCATCTATCAGAGTCTATCAAATAAAATGTGAAATTGGTCATGTACAGAAAATCTACACGTAGGTGGCAATTCAGTATTTGTATACATAAATCAATCTTTGTTGGTAGCTACATATCCATTACAAGTAAGTCTGCATCCATTTTCAGTTCATCGTGCCAACAACCAACACAAAAATAAAATACAAAAAAAATCTGAAAATCTTTACAAAGATTGTAAAGGGGAGAGGTTTTTCACAGCCACCAAATTGAAAAGAGGCCTACTGACTGTAATATTATTTCGGATCAGAGAGAGAGGCTCACTCGCCTCAGTCGCTGACACCAACCAGGCAAAGCTTGAAAAAAAATTGATTTAATCTGATAAAAGGGAGTAGATTACGTAGCAAATTGAGATACTTTACAATGATACATTTCAGATGGCGAGGTGGATTAGCACATTGTCTTTTATCTGTGGGCACTTGATGGAATGCCAGGCCAGATCAAAGAGGCCGTAGCTATCTGAGGGACTGAAGAGGAGAGGATGGGAGTTCAGTGATGTGGCTGCCGTGGCGGTGATAGCGGTGGTGGCATATGAGCGCGCGCACACAGTCACACACAGGCACAAACACACCCCTCCTGTAGGACTGACTGTACAGTGTTTAATCTTCTCTTTCTGTGTATCTGTCAGTGGCTTCACACAGAGGGCTTCAACCGGGGCAGCACATGGTCGCGTACACACCATTTGTGTTACTTTGTTGAATTATTGCATAAACGGCGCTCCGTGTTTGAGAGAACAGAAGGGAACAAATGGCGCTCCGTGTTTGAGAGAACAGAAGGGAACAAAGGCACTGAAATGTACCCCTCATTGATCTCTGTATTGAGAACATCTGCCCAAGCCCACACAAGGGGAGAGAAGCTGAAGAAGTTGCATAGCATACCAAGCAGTGAAGCTTTAGTGGTAGTAGGAAACTATTCAGGTAGATGTATAGGTTTCTAGATTACAATTACAGGAACATGTCAGACTAAATGCTGAGCTCTAGATTTACAGTATATATCTATCTGTATTTACATCTATGCTTTTTAACAGACATGACCTGTCAGCCACGTTGTAGTTAACATCTCACAGCACCACTTTTCCTTACCCCGGACTAAATGTGCAGGACATAATTTAGACCAATGGGGCAGAATGGAACTAACAGAATGGACTAATAGAATCTTTGAACACAGAGGGAATACAATAGTAGGCGGTGCTGTACAACTGTAGAAATAGGTCGACTAGACAATGTTTCAGTAAAACGCTTAAGAGCAACGACTGAACTGATGTTTACTAGGCCTTTTCTAAGTGTTTGACATTTTGTCTCGTCGCCTCAAAGGAACAGAGTGTGTGTGTGTGGGATTGAAGCATGACTTGTCAAAGCCTTTCGATATGTGGTGCCATGTTAAATTCATCTGGATGCTCAATAAACACTTTGCCCCTCTAATCAAGTGCACATGTTGCCGCATTGGAGCGGCGTGTGTTCCCATCCACCACCGGTATGTATAGGAAACTGTCAGACTGATCAAAACCTTTGTCTCAAAACTGCCCAAGTTATGAAACTGATACGGCGTCAGGATTACTTCTTGATAAATATTTGAATTTTCAAACTGTAACTACTCCTATTATAATTGGTCCTGAGTTCAAACAGCCTTTGACCGCCATGGCTTCCTGTTATGAAGTTTGAAATGTGACATTTATTTATTAAGAGTTTTACCACCTGGGAGGGAGAAGTAAGTGAAGTTTACCAGCTCTATGATCAGACAGGCTAACCCTTAGGGCCGGTTACCAGGACCCAGGTTAACCCTACTCCTGGACTAAAAATCATGATCACCGGAGAATCCCAATTGAAAGGGATTTTAATTCCAGGACTAGGTTTAATCTGTGTCCGGGAAAATGGCCCTAAGTGTTTCATTTCTTTGTAGACAGGTAGCTGAAGAGCAGGAAATCTTACTGCCTGTACATAGCCCCTACATGTCTTTTCCATCTGTTTTTCTTGGGGACAGCCAGTACAACACCTACTTTGCCTAAAGCCTATTGGCCTGGTTGACCTTTGCCAATCCTGCACAAAATGACCCTCAACATTTCTCAGAAGAAAACAGAAGCATACCATCTCCTCACATTCTCACGTCTTCAGGCCGTGCATCCAGAAGTCCTTCTAGCACGTGTTCCTCAACAACCGTGTGGTGATCTTGAGTGACATCACAGTCAGTCATCAGTCATTCCGATCCTGTCACGGAACTCGACTGAACTGAGTTGACGGAAGGTTGTCCTATTTATAACAATCACCTGATCTAACACTTCAGGGGAGAAGGATTGGACTGACAGTGGCGTATTCTCTATGTTGAGTAGGGGACTATAAGAGACAATCTAACCTAGATATATTTTAACCTATGCATACATTCCCAATAAATATGGTGTAGTATCAGATTCTGCACTTGTATAATCAGAATATTGCATTTTTCCAATCTAAAATAAGATACAGTAGTACTGAAATGAAGATCGGAAAAAGGTAATAGCACAAACGTCTTACTCTTTTCTACATTTCTGTTGTTCTGTTCTGCAAACCAAGTGTGTTTTCTATTTCCCTCTATTTTCCCAGCTTGCCTTAACAAATTCTTAGCACTTCCTCCATTCTGTGTCTCTTCTCTAATCCCCTGGATATTCACTGCACCCATTATAATTACAGCACCAACTGCTGCCTGACAAGCCTCATTTTGTTTAGCCTCAGAGAGGTTGTCGGTTGTCTCTCCTTAGGTACCTCCGTTGTGTTGATGCCTTTCCCTTGACACTACATGTCCCCATCTTTACCTATATAGCCAGTGGCGTACAAAAGAATTGATACACAGTTTGTTCACTTAAGGAGGAGGAAGATATCTGAGGGAAATGTATTTTACATAAAAAAGAGTTTGGATACCAGCATGGTTGCAAGGTCTGCATGTTAAAAGTATGTATATTTGTTGTTGCGTTTTCTTCATTATTTGTAATGAACACGAGGGGAGACAGAGAGCTGGTTTCAAGCATAGGGTGTAGCAGGTGTTTATTGCAAAGGACCACAGGAGGAGGCAGGTAGCTGGGTCCAGGGGCAGGCAGAAGGTCATACACAGGATAACAGGACAGGCCGGGAAAAGGCTAGTAACGTAGTCCAGGAGATCAGGCAATAGGTAGATAACAGGAAATCCAGGGAACAGGTGTTTTTAGTGAGGCTAGAAAAAACTAACATACACGGGAGGAGTAAATCACAGGAAAAACACCGCTCCGAAAGACTGTGTCACAAAACAAACAATACCTCACAGTGATGGGGTGCAAAGAACTGAACTAAATAGTGTGTGATAATGACAGACAGGTGTGTGAACAGGTGATCAGAATTCAGGTGATTGGGATCTGGAGAGTGAGCTGCGTTCACAGGATCTAGGTTTTGAGAGTGTGAGCTGGAAAGTGGGCTGGAAAGTGAGCTGTGTTCAGGGGATCTACGTGTTTGAGGGTGTGAGTTGGAAGCAGACGTTACATTATTATGTTATGATTGAGAAGAGTAATAACCATGCACCTTATTTGCGTAATGTCATAAACATTTAAATAGTAGAGGTTGGCCACAGTAATGAACTGCATTGCATACAGCGCATATCCAAGTCATTTTGGTCTGAGCACTGTAGCCAATGCAAGTGATTTCTTTTTTACCATTAAAAAAGGGTCTGTTCTGTTTCTAAAAACAGCAAGCTTATCACGACTTCCACTGAAGTCGGTCCCTCTCCTTGTTCGGGCGGTTTCCGGCGGTCGACGTCACCGGTTTTCTAACCATCACCGCTCCCCTTGTTCGTGTGTCCTTTGGTTTTGTCGTTATTGTTTACACCTGTTGTTAATTATCTCCCAATCATGCTCCTGTATATATTCCTTCCTTCCCCTCTTTCCCCTGTGCGTGATTGGCAGTGTTCATTGTAGTTTCCCAGTCTGTGTACTGAGGGCTGGTATATTTTTGGTTCTCGTTGTTTCCGGGTTGTTTGTTTGCCCGTTAATTTTGATCGTGTGGGTATTTGCCTCGCCAGCGTGTGTTGTTCTATTGACTGGTGGCTTTATTAAATTACCTTTTCACACGCATCTCAACCTCCTGCGCCTGACTCCTTTCCACTACGGAACCACTCTTTGACAAAGCTCCTTTCTGTTAAAACCATTCATTCATTCCAACATGTGTTTTTTCAACTCTTCAGGGACGTTAATACTAGAATGAAGAAGGGATTTAAGAAGATCACATCTTTCCTTAGGATCACATACAGCCAAATTTCAACTGTGAGGTCCTGCCATGACTTGTTGTGGTTACTTCCCAGATCCCAGGTCACTTGTTGTGAGAGAAGAGGGCTACGTCACAAATGGCACCCTCTTCACTGTGTACGGCACTACTTTAGACCAGAGCCCTATTGACCCTGGTCAAAAGTAGTATGCTATAAAGGGAGTATAGTGCCATTTGGGACGAAGCCAAGAGGTAAAAAAACAACATCTTATCATCCTGTAGATGTACTCTACCACTAGACCACAAACTGATGTGTAGTGGGAATTGTGGCCTGAAATGTCTCCATACGTTGTGATATCCCCTCTAAGCACTTAGGATGGGATAGTACAATGGGAAAAGTGTCTTACAATCTGTTCAGTTCATCAACATGCCACTATTTTATGGCGTTACATACGGTAGAATAGATAAGCAGTTGATCTCTCATGTAACTGTACCAGTAAATACATAACTTCCTTAATACCCCAGGACTATCAGTGAAGACGTCAGCCCCTCCCTTTGTCTTCCCCGTCAGTGAGAAGGGGTTTCTTCTCATCAAAGTGTCTAGTCCGTTAGTGTTGCCTGTCTATCTGTGAAAAGCGAGCACATGGTTTATGCATTAATCAGGAGAGTGGTGATCTCAGGTTGTCTCAAATGGGATGCCTCCGGTGCTGCTAACTGAGCCATTATGCAGGCACAGAAGCCTAGAGCCATGCAGTCAGTGCTAAATAAATATGAAACCCCTACCACTTTGTGTCACAAAATGTTATATTCAACAAAGGTTACGCGGACATGAATGAAACCTTGTCCATCTGTGAAGCTCTTAAATTGAAAAAAGGTAGAGGTTTGCATGTATGTCGGTGTTTTGGAGATGGGGGGTGATTTCAGAATACAACTCAGAGAGAGAGAGCGAGAGAGAGAAAAAGAGAAAGAGAGAGTGAGAGAGAGAGTCAAATACCTCCCTGTCTCTATATCACATACGAATTGATTTATTTTCTACCACAGATTAAACTTTCACAGAGACCGAGAAACCACACAAAAGATTATGTGAGAAGTTACTTTTGACAGTACTATATCTGAATTATTTTCAATATATAAAGTGGGTAGGGGAACCACATCAATCCTGGGCAGGTGGGCCTGTCAGCCTAACTGTTTTTATATATTTGTATTAAATATGGCAGTAGGCCCCTCCAAAACCACCCTGCACACTGACATTCCCACACCAGGAAATGCCCCTTCGCTTCCTTCTTAATCTTGTTAATGGACATTCCTTTACAAACGTCGGCAGTCTACCTGACTGCAATCCTTTAAAGTTTAATTCACTCTACATTTAGCCGGGTCATAAATACCATATTAGGTAGCACCCGCATGTTTTATGTGGTCCCTATGGTAGTGCTTTTGTTTTAATGAAGTAATTTGCAACTTATGAGCAAAAAAAATTGTTGCATATTAGATGGGGTTGGTCCGTCAAACCTGTTCCCACATTGTGTTTTATACATGGGATGGAATAAAATGAGGGCGGGGTTTTGTGGAATTGCGGGTGCCATCTGCAGGGTGGAAAGAAACCCTGCTGCTGAGCTACTCCTGTTTCTTGGGAGGCTGACCAAGACACTTACTGTTATTTACTAAGGGGGGGACTGAAGTTGCAGTACAATGTACACCATAATGTATATGTATATTTGTGTCATTCTCAAAACCTTTGGCCACGACTGTAGATACAGTAGGTTCTAGTCCTAGTGACCTACATACCAAGCTCAGATATATAGCAATTGAAACAACTTATGGCTATAGAGAACATTTACGTTGAGTGGTAAATTAGTACATTGATTCATTTGGAAAAATCTGATGGAATTCATTATGTGTGTATACCGATGGAAAAAAGTTTGCTGGGACAAACACAGAATTTCAATTAGTTTTATTATGCAACTATGGATCTGTCTCGAAAGGCACACTATTTCCTATACAATGCACAAACTTTTGAACATAGCCCTATGGGCCCTATCAAAAGTAGTACACATTATAGGGATTAGGGTTCAATTTGGGATTCAACCAATGTTACCATGTTTTCTGATATAGGACTGATGATGAATGACATCATTTATAGTCTATGGCCCAAATGTCTGCCCTACTAGTGGGTGGTAATAGTACCAAAACATCAGGGAAGTTGTCAACCAAAGCGCAACACCCTATGATCTCGAATGTACTATATATTATAGAGCATGATGGGGTTGAAATGGTACAACCTAGACCTATACAGTTTATGAAAAGTGTCTCTCTCTCTCTGTCTCTGTCTCTCTCTCTCTCTCTCTCTCTCTCTCTCTCTCTCTCTCTCTCTCTCTCTCTCTCTCTCTCTCTCTCTGTCTAGCTCTCTCTCTCTAGCTCTCTCTATCTCTCTCTCTCTAGCCCTCTCTTTCTCTCTCTCTGTCTATCTCTCTCTCTCTAGCTCTCTCTAGCTCTCTCTCTAGCTCTCAATTCAATTCAATTAAATTCAATTTGCTTTATTGGCATGACGGAACAATGTACATATTGCCAAAGCTTACTTTGGATATTTATAATATGAAAATAATAAGAATCAAAATTTACAACGGGACAACAGTAACAACAATAATCAAGGGTCAAAATAACCATACATTGAACAAGAACAAGCATACAGTAGAGGACATGTGCAGGTTGGTGGTCTGTCAGACACTGTCCCTTATCTTACGGCAGGCAGCAATGTAGTGCGCTGCCAACCCACAGCTCTCTGCGTCCTCCCCCAACAGGACAGGTAGCCTACTCTTATCAGAGGGGTCTTTGAAACCTTGAATAAGGGTTCAAATTTGGGAAAATGACACTCTCTAATTGTTTTATATTTTTGAAATTTTGTCAGGAAATGTAGCTCTGTCTCAGTTTCTGCTGTTGTACAGTGGTTGCACAGCCTTTCCTCTACAGGGAGCCAGGTTTTCCTGTGTCTACCCTTCTCAATGGCAGGGATGTGCTCACTGAGCCTGTACTTTGTCAAGGTTTTTCTAAGGTTTTGATCAGTAACCATGGTCAAATGGTTTGCCATGGTGTACTGTCGTTTAGGGCCAGAGAGCACTGCATTTTGCTTTGTGTTTGTGCTTGTGTTTCCCAATAAGCAATATAGTTTTGTTTTGATTGTATTGTAATTTGTTTTATTCTGATTGATTGGATGTTCTGGTCCTGAGGCTTCAGTGTGTTAGTAGAACAGGTTTGTGAACTCAGCCCCAGGACCAGCTGGATGAGGGGACTCTTTGCTCAGCTCTTGGCATTGCAGGGCTTGGTAATGATATGAGAGGGATATATATAGGAATATATATAATAGGAATATATATAAATATTCCTATTCATTGAACAAGTCAACTTTTAGTACAATAGGTGTGTGTTTAGTGCAGTTTAGTGCAGATGTATTGGAGGAGCTGTTTAATCTCACACAATCCTACAGGGTACTCTTGTCCTCTGATGACCTCAGTGTAGCTGTGTTGGTCCTGCTTTTGGGCCCTATGGAGTGGAAGGGGGCCAGGTCTGGGCCGTGGGGCTTCCTCTCTGGTCTGGTAGAGGTGGTGGTCTGGGCCAGGTCCAGTCTGGCTAAGCCGATGGAAGTGGTGATGCTCTGGTGGGTGGGGCCTGTGGGGTGCGCTGGGTCTGGTGGGGTGTTGAAGGGGCCTGGTGGGGCATTGAAGGGGCCTGGGGCTCCTTGGTGGTGCAGTGGTCTGGTAGGGGTCTCTGGGTGGTCCTCTGTTCAGTGCGGCATGGGGTGTTTGTCTACCAAGTGCCACGTCCTTTAGAGACTTGGCAAACATCCCTACTGTCTGCTTCCTCAGTGGGAGTAGTCGTGTAAATGCTCTGGGGTGATTGTTTCAGTGGTGAGCAACGTGCACGTACGGGAGAAGGCCACACCCTCTGGTGACGTCAGCGTTGACTTTCTGAATAGTACAGGGATGAAAGTCTTTGCTGGGCAGCAGAGTGGAGATGGTGATGTGGGAGTTGGGGAACCACTCAGAGGCCCTCTCTGCTACTCTGTTGACCAGGCTGCCTACTCTCTCCTGCTCCTCTCGCAGGTTGTTGGTGCCGGTGTGAATAATAATGTGGCCTGGTGTGCCAAAGTCAGGCTGGGACAGGATGTGGAGTGCATCCTGTGTTTTTGGGTGGTGGTGTAGCTGGGGGGCTGCTCCTTCAGCTCAGCAACCCATACCTCTAACAGAACCAGCCTGTCTCTCAGCAGGCTGATGGTAGTGGGGTCTTGGCTCTGGTGGTTGTAGGCAGGCAGGGGGCAGGATAGTCCTGCTGTTGGGGTGCCTGAGGTGAGGGGAGAGGTCAGGGTGCTGTCCTTGTCTTTTTTAAAAAAATGTATCTTCCTTAGGTTGGGGAAGTCCTGCACAAAAGAGCTGAGTGCAGCCTAACTGCCCTGGACCATGACAGTGCCGTTCTGGTGCATGTTTACCGTCAGAAACCTCTCTTCTCACTGTCCTCAAAAATGTGGATTTGCCTTCCCTTGCAGATGCCTTTCTTTGTGGTATAGCTGAAATTCCTGGTTACAGCTGTATGCCAGGCAGTAGTGTGGTCTGTGTAAAATAACAGGTTTGTAACAGTCCTGTTCTGTGAGCAGTCGGCAAATAAAGTTTCTGGGTTCTCACTCAGAATTCTGTGTTTAAAATTGATTCTTCCCTTCTCTGATTTGATTTCTGCTGGAAATTCAAAACAGGGGGGGGGGAAGTCTCTCAGTCTCTGCTGCAGCTGGCGCTGCTAGTGCTGCCTCAGTGGCCATGTTGCTATGGTTACCACCAGTAAACAGTTGGAGCTAGACGGTAAGCTAGCTGACAGATTTGAATTAGGCTAGCTAGCTCGATTAAGACTGGTCTTTTAACTCACTCTCTGTCAATATTTTCCTCCTGTGTTGATCTTCAGTTTGATTACTTATACATTTTTTGCTAATTTAATTGTGTACATCTCACTCTTAACAACCAAAAAGCTATAACATGTCAAGAGCTGTTCTTCTGCATGACTTCTCGCTCTCCCTCTGTCTCTCTCTCTCTCGCTCTCTCTCTATATATATCTCTCTCTAGCTCTCTCTCTCTCTCTCGCTCTCTCTCTTGCTCTCTCTAGCTCTCTCTCTCTCTTTCTAGTTCTCTCTCTCTCTCTCTCTCCATAAGGTTATTGTACTTTTTTGTTGGTATGAAATCTGTTTATTTTACAAAATATGCTAAAGATACACTAATGAATGCAAATGTATGGATCAAAAGTGTCACCATACTATGGATGGAAAGGATCCATCCAAAAGCATCTTGTTTTTTTTCTTCTCTCAAAAGGATCTTAGATCAAAGTTATTGAGTGCTCTGAATCTGAACAGTGAAACACTGGGATGTCACTTCTTTTGTCTCCCTAATATCCCTGGAAAATCTGTTTAAAATTGACGATACTAGCAGCGAGCCTTTTTCTCTGTCGGTTCCACAGATTCCTCACTGCTTTCACAGCTGTCTCGCTCACAGGATGCGGCTATAGTTGGAAAAGAACTGCTGTGATCAACTCAAGTGTAAAGATGAGAAATGAGAAACAAACGGATAAACCAATGCATAGACAATTTGACACCACCAGAACCAACAGTGGGGCAAAAAAAATACAAAACTGTATAAAGAAAAAGGAAAGTATTGTATTTGGACTGCATCTATTCACACAAAAGCCAAAACTCAAGCATCACACAATCTGATATGCTAAATTGCAAAGCCGTTTTGAGAGTAGGCTATATCAGTCAATGGTGTTCAGTAGGTCAACTGACGTCTTCATCCTCTTGGATTTCCTTTAAGCTCTTGGAGACAAACCTCCTTGACATTCCACTGGAGGGACTTTAAAATCATTATCGGGCCATCATAGTTGATTATTATAGATATACAGCTAAATCAAGTATATATATACATTTGCCACCATCAAAGATCTTGGTTAGGTACCCCTCATGTCAGGTTCTCTCAACTGTTGTGTCTTGGATTGCTGTATCAACCCCCCTTTTGTTTATGTTTTGTTGCTAAGATACTCATATGAACCTATCATTTGTTTAATTGACATCATTTGTTTGATTGACTGATGAAAACACCCAATAAAACAGTAGATATAAATGTAGTTCTTATTGTAAAACTTGCCAGTTGCCTACAGTAGTACATTTTAACTTCAAACCCAGGATTATGGTCTGGACTCTGATGTGTTTTCTGGAGACAGGGGTGCTGCGCCACAGAGGGACAAAGTGTCCATTTGTCCTACCCTGGAGGCCTGAGCATCCTTACCGAGAGGAGTCAAAGTTTGAGCTAGCTAGTGATCGAGACAGAGATGGCATTAACTCTTAATCCCTCGGTGAGGGAGACGCTTGAATCATTTATTAAAAACTTGCGACGGCTGTACTAAATGTCACATCATGTTAGCCCTCACCCAGTCCAACCCAGGCAAAAAGGTAGTCGCTGTTGTCACACGTTGTCGCACAGAGTGTGCAGGGCAGATTCACCTCTTGTCACTTTAGATGTTCTCCTGAGAGGAGAGTGAGAGACAATTGGCCGCGTAGACTAGAGAGGGTGGAGGGGTTTGCGGTGACCTTGAAGGGGTGTGTGTGTGTGTGTGTGGGCACGTCCGTCATTGCCTACAATTTGCCTGCATAATATTGTTTATGAGTAGGAAGGTTTTTATAGGTTGTTTTGGATGGACAGCTGCTGTGGTTGGCGGTTGACCAGGACTAATAACATGGACTGGGCTAGGCTGCAGTGGACTGCAGTACCTGGGGCCAGATGCCCTCTGATAACACACCGTGGTCGTGTTCATTAGGCATCAAATGGAGAAAAACTGACTGAAACAGGGAGGGTCTGTTCTTGTCCAGTAAGAAAATCTCATGTTTGTTTTGTGCAAAAGGTTCTACATTGCATGACCTAATGAACATGATCCATGGTTTCCTAAATCAGACACTGTGACAATCTCCAGATCGCCTATAAATAAGTCCAGTTCAAGCGGGCAACCTTGATTCAAATCTAAAGGGAACAACCAAAGAATAGAAAAAAGTCCTTTGATTTCTGACTAACTGAAAAATATGTTTTGAGAGAAAACAACATTGCCCAGCAACCAGTCAAAAATACATCACATCAGCCTAACAACCAGCAAGTGCATACATTTTGTCATTGTGCTGTTTCCAGGGATCAGTCACTAATGACGATATATTACAGACCAATAAGCATCCACGGGCACAAACAGTTATTTATTGCCAACAAAGACTCTTTTCATTCGTTGAACATTGGCAAAACGCTTTTTTTTTTACTAAAATTTAATTAATGTTTAAACCAATTACAATTTCCTTCACAATTAGAGGACATTACTAGGTTAAGAGCTTTCATTTATCTGCTTAGGAATTTCGAACATGAAGTATCTGTGGATGTTTCCTAAGCTGATTTAGGGACTCACATCTCTTATGTGCTGAAGAACTTTGAAGGCCTTAGATCAAGACGGAGCATCTGTGTGTGTGTGTGTGTGTGTGTGTGTGTGTGTGTGTGTGTGTGTGTGTGTGTGTGTGTGTGTGTGTGTGTGTGTGTGTGTGTGTGTGTGTGTGTGTGTGTGTGTGTGTCTGTATGTGTCTCTGTGTGTCTGTGTGTGTCTCTGTGTGTGTGTTTCTGTGTGTGTCTCTCTGTGTGCGTCAGTGTGTGTGTGCATGAGAACATGCGCGTGCGATGTAGCATAAACTGGGATTTAGGCCTACTGTGTATTTGTGTGTGTGTGTGTGTGTGTGTGTGTGTGTGTCTCTGTGTGTGTGTGTGTGTGTGTCTCTGTGTGTGTCTCTGTGTGCGTCAGTGTATGTGTGCATGAGAACATGCGCGTGCGATGTAGCTAGCATAAACTGGGATTTAGGCCTACTGTTCCTTAGGCTAACATCATGATCTGTGTTCCTAATTACCAGTCCCAGAGCACTTCAAACCAAGGGCCATCATTTCAAGCCATTTGACCAGCGTACTGTGGCCTTAATGATGTTCTGACTGTAATACTAGTCCCACATTCAATGATGTTTCAATGATTTACAGTCATGCGCATAATAACATCATTATTACAACAATCAATGCACTTATAGACATGTAAGTAATTTAATAAATCAAATTAAAGATACCACAATTGGACTTTCTGTCTCTGGTTTGTACTGAATAGGAACTCTGTGTTTTATCTCTGTCAATGGTTAAAAGCGGTTGAGGGTAAATCTACTGTATACACTAGAAGTCACTCACTCAAGGATAGACGGAAATTCAGTTTCAAGTGAGTTAGGGTTCAAGCTAGGTGTGATATTCAGCGAAGTACACAACAAAGTGCCAATCATTAATCTACAGTACCATTTTACATTGGCTTAATCCTTTTAGTCAGCAACTAAACCAAAATTGTCCTTGATGTTATTCATCGTCAATCAACAGAAAACAGTATTCAAATGATTCTCCTCTACCCTCCTCTCTTCATTTCCAATATCATTTGTTGACGGCCGGTGCAGTCACAGGGCCCATCCGGCTCCAATCCAAAATATCCAGAGGTCACCATGATGGAGAGCTGTCTGTGGCCCCAATCATAACACCTGTCTGGTCACAGCCCCCTGGCCTGAGATGGAGGCTGAGTCCCAAATGGCACCCTATCCCCTTTATAGTGCACTACTTTTGACCAGGGCCTATAGGCCTCTAGTACACTATGTAGGGACTAGGCTGCCATTTGGGACACAATCAGGGAGAGTCGTTCGTTCGCTGCACCCCAGCATGTAGTGCTAATGCTAATGGACTCACAGCAGTCCAGGCTACAATGGTTATTTCAGGCTTAATTCAGCCATTAACATTTCATTAATGCACTGTCCTACTGCTCGCCTGCCTGCCTGGCTGCCTTGCGGTGCTATTGATGAAAGCCGGGGAGAAATGCTCTCACTCAAGATAGAGTTTATCACGTGTGACACATTCTCTTTCTCTCTTTTTTTTCTAGCTCTTTCTCTCTCATAGTACTGTGCATGTATCCAAGTAAATACTCTGTATTATATACTGCATGTCCATGTGCTCTACTACATACCTATGGTGAGTATCTACGGTGAGTAGCATGTACACATGTATGTACACATGTATGTAGATATGAGAAATGTTATCGTACACTATGCTTGAGGCATTGATTCAGACAGCTGACAAGCAAAACCACATTAGGATGCTTTTCAGTACCGCTATGGGATGTGTAGGCTCGCTATATATTCAATAAAACAAAAAGTTTAACATAATATTGTAATTAGCAAATCATGTTTATTTAACGCTGCTCTGAATATATTAGGGATATCTTGTATATAATTATTACTAATTAAGGATTGAGTAATTATTACCTAATGTCTTTTAAAATTGTATAAATTAATAGGCATCCAAGTAAACGTCATATCTGTGTCACTTCATTGTGCTTTTTGACCATACTGGCATGACAATGTAATGTAAAAATATATGATATTTATATACAGTAGCAGTCAAACGTTTGGACACACCTACTCATTCAAGGGTTTTACTTTATTTTACCATTTTCTACATTGTAGAATAGTGAAGACATCAAAACTATGAAATAGCACATATGGAATCATGTAGTAAGCAAAAAAGTGTTAAACAAATTAAAATAGATTTTATATTTCAGATTCTTCAAAATAGCCACCCTTTACCTTGATTACAGCTTTGAACACTCTTGGCATTCTCACAACCAGCTTCATGAGGTAGTTAACTGGAACGCATTTCATTTAACAGGTGTGCCTTGTTAAAAGTTCATTTGTGGGATTTCTTTCCTTTTTAATGTGTTTTATCCAATCAGTTGTGTTGTGACATGGTAGAGCTGGTATTCAGAAGATAGCCCTATTTGGTAAAAGACAAAGTCCATATTATGGCAAGAACAGCTCATATAAGCAAAGAGAAATGACAGTTCCTCATTACTTTAAGACATGAAGGTCAGTCAATGCAGAAAACTTTTGAAAGTTTCTTCAAGTGCAGTTGCAAAAACCATCAAGAGCTGTGATGAAACTGGCTCTCATGAGGACCGACACAGGAAAGGAAGAGCCAGAGTTACCTCTGCTGCAGAGGAAAAGTTAATTCGAGTTTACCAGCCTCAGAAATAGCAGCCCAAATAAATGCTTCACAGAGTTAAAGTAACAGACACATCTCAACTGTTCAGAGGAGACTGAGTGAATCAGGCCTTCATGGTCGAATTGCTGCAAGGAAACCACTACTAAAGGACACCAATAAGAAGAAGAGACTTGCTTGGACCAAGAAAAACTAACAATGGACATTAGACTGGTGTAAATCTGTCCTTTGGTCTGATGAGTCCAAATTTGATTTAATGGTTCTAACCGCCGTGTCTTTGTGAGACGCAGAGAAGGTGAACGGATGATCTCTGCATGTGTGGTTCCCAGCGTGAAGCATAGAGGAGGAGGTGGGATAGTGGGGGTGCTTTGCTGGTAACACTGTAGTTGATTTATTTAGAATTCAAGGCACACTTAACCAGCATGGCTACCACAGCATTCTGCAGCGATATGCCATCCCATCTGGTTTGCGCTTAATGGGACTATCACTTGTTTTTCAACAGGACAATGACCCAACACACCTCCAGGCTGAGTAGGGCTATTTGACCAAGAAGGAGAGTGATGGAGTGCTGCATCAGATGATCTGACCTCCACAATCCCCCGACCTCAAACCAATTGAGATGGTTTGGGATGAGTTGGACGGCAGAGTGAAGGAAAAGCAGCCAACAAGTGCTCAGCATATGTGGGAACTCCTTCAAGACGGTTGGAAAAGCATTCCAGGTGAAGCTGGTTGAGAGCATGCCAAGAGTGTGCAAAGCTGTCATCAAGGCAAAGGGTTATTACTTTGAAGAATCTAAAATCTAAACTATATTTGGATTTGTTTAACACTTTTTTGGTTACTACATGATTCCATATGTGTTATTTCATAGTTTTGATGTCTTCACTATTATTCTACAATGTAGAAATTAGTTAAAATAAAGAAAAACCCTTGAATGAGTAGGTGTGTCCAAACGTTTGACTGGTACTGCATATGTGCACTAATGAATGAATATACCCAATTAGATGAAGACAGCGCCAGTTGACAGGATGATATTGATATTATCAATATTTATAATCTCATCAAATTCAAAGGTTCCTAATATATTCTTGTTTATTTGGTTTTACATTCATTTTTGCAATGCTTACATTGATTACCTGTGCATTACTATGCCATTATAATACCATTGTGGGATCCTAATAGGATTGTTATATTGAAGTAGCAGATGACAGAATTAAGGAAAGTCCTATTCAAGTGAAAATATTTTTGGGTCAATGCCAAAGACAATGACAAATCCAAAATTATTGCCAATCACACTTTTTTCCCTAAAGCACATTTCATTTGTTGTTCTGGATCTTACCGCCTTCAAAAACAAATGGCACCCTATTCCCTTTATGTGCAAAGGACTCTGGTCAAGAGTAGTGGCGCCATTTGGGACGCAGACCAAAGTTAGGGCAATCATATGGCTCCACTTAGGAGTGAGTAAAATACATTTTATTCGTATGTGGGCCATGTTGAGTGATGAATGTCCCTGTTTATCAAATGTGTGTGTGATATACGAGATGGGCTGATAATCAACATTTAGTCATGCCATATGCTTAGACAGGCCTGCCAAGCACTTAGGTACAGGACTGTTTCCATGGAGGTAGTAGGGCCACTTTCCAAATCACAGAATAATCTCTGTGAGTCAAAGTCATGGACAAAAAAAGTCTGAGAGATTGACATTCGTGGATTTTATCAATGTGAAAGAACAACAGCAACAACAACAACAATACATATAGGAAGACATACTAATAAGGTTTCTCAAAATAAACCCATGCAAACCTCAAGATAAAAAAAAATATGGGTTCTGTATTAATAAAGAAAATGATGTTCCTGGTATGTAGCCTTATTCAGTGGAAGACTATCTCATCTCTTATCAAAAGGTATCATGTTCAAAAGGTATCATGTCACAAACGCCACCACCAAAAATGTCCGAATAGTCTTCTCAACGCCATTTGAACTTCATACAGCCTTCCAGTACTGGTGGATTGAATGAGCCATGCTGTGAAACAGAACTCATGCCCTTCAAACGTTCTGGCTGTCTGGAGTTATTTAGATACAGTCCCAAATGCAATCCACATGCCAAAACTACAGCACCAGTAGCATTAGACGATTGGTTTTGTAAAACGCTGGCAAAATGTCTCTTGGACATTGTGTGGAAGGTAAACAAAACAGCTGGTAGCCTGTGCCAAACCCAGGCCCAGAGCTAGCATCTTCATTCGACGATTGCCAACAGTTAGCGGAAATTTCTAGCAGTTTGGACTCAAAGGCTGCCATGATGTTTGTAGAAAAACTAGCACAGAAGCACGTACTGTGGGATAGGATTTTAGTTTCATGTGACTGAAGAATGTAATATTTTTTCAAGGGCCCCTTTTACCTGATGGTGTACAGCACTGCCAAGGACTCTGGTTGTGGTGAATGTATAAAACTGTGATGGCAAAACATGAGTATAGGATTTCTCTAACACAGTGTGCTTTTGAGTTTAAACGCTAGTCAAATAATTACTATTATAACACAGATAGAATAACTAACATTCTATTAAATCGTTTTTTTCCCCCTGACACGCACACGCACACACACACACACACACACACACACACACACACACACACACACACACACACACACACACACACACACACACACACACACACACACACACACACACACACATACATATACACACACACATACATATACACACACAGTAAATGTCTCTATGGCAGGTCCATTTGATCTACTCTGGGGGTTTTGCTGCTACCTCCAATGAATCTCACATGGACAGGAAGTGACTAGAAGCTTTGAAGGTCCGTAATTTCAGGCATGGTGTATTTATCACATCAACCTGTATGAAGCTATGATCAGGCAGCAAGGAGAGAGAGAGAGAGAGAGAGAGAGAGAGAGAGAGAGAGAGAGAGAGAATGTTAATCACACCTCAGAAAGATAAAGGGAACATGTGTGACAAAGGAAAGGAAAGGATGGAAAACACATGTCCCATTTCACACATACTTACCTTTCCCTTCAAACTCCTGCCAGACTAGGAGAGAAAAAAAACAGTACAGGTGGAACCCTTTAACATGTAAATGTTTGATGAAGGATGCCAACACTTTCGATACAATTTACACAAAGCACACCTTGAATAGATTGAGTTGTGGGCAGCATGTTAGACCTGAAGCTTTTCTATGAAGTTGTCACTGTAGAGTTTTCCTTTTTCCTCTTGGTGCATACTGTGCATGCATGCACCAGCCATTTTAGGTGACACTAGTTAGTTTTTATACTTGTTATAGCACAACTTAGACCGATGATAAGCTTAACGAAGAAAACATAGGCACTCTTTGAAGGATACTTTAAAAATAGATTTGTATTGGAGTTGAAAAGTTACGTTTCTGACTGAAAACGTGTCTGTTTAAGATAAGTGTAACTTATTTCACTTGCCAACCAAGTGTCACATGCTTTGAAGCGAGCAAATTCAAGAACAGAACAGTAGCCAATTTATATATAGAGAGAGAATGACCTCTTTCTGATGGCGCATTGAGAATGTCATCTGTCTGCTATATCTAGTTATGTGAATCGTTGCAATTTGAAAAGTGTCAGGGCTGTATAGGATTAAAAAGGGACATTTAAATGCAGAGCACTTTGAAAATTACAGATCCTTCAAACTTTCCATAGATGCATCACTTTTCTGGCGCGTCGCAATGCAGTCCTCTTTCGCTAGCTACAACTCATTGCGTAAATGTTATGCTTTGAGAGCAAGTCTAGCATGTTGAGTTGAGCAAGCCTCAGTGAGAAAAAAATGGAGAATTTTATAGTGCCCTCATTCTCGGTTGTAAACATGATTTTCTTTCCACTTTTTTTCTATCTATTTTCTGCAAAAGGCACATTCAGAAATATTCGGACCTGACACAGAGTGACTCTTGTCCTAAAAATACAGCTAAGGCCTTGTCGTTATTGCCACTTTTATTTATAAGGTAATTTTGCCCTGAAAAGACCAGTATGAAGGCTAGTCATTCAGCGAAAAAGCATTAGCATAAAGCTGGTGTCAACACTGAGGAGAAGGGCTTCCTGTCTTTTTGTCTGCTACAATATGGGAATAGAAACTTAAGACATGTTTTTTCCAGCCCCTTCCTCAACCTGCTGTGACAGTAATCGATAGGAAGCAAAACTACGCCACATGAACTGCAGTCGGCTCCGTTTTAGGAAAACAGTCACCATCGAAGAAAGAGAGGATGTTGGAGCTGTTGCACAGAAAATGGAAACTGGGAAATCTATAGTTGTAATTACACATGTTCTGAAATGTAGAGTAGCAGTATAATCAGCTACTGTATGTGCAGACTATATTACGGAAATGTTAGGTTACAACAAACTGGGCTTAAAGTGGGTACTGCACATGTACAATGTACACAGTTCTTAGTGTCTAGATGACACAAAATAGTATAGCTGGTTAAAGATTCAGTCATTATTAAAATCCAATATAACTCAATAATGTTTTGGAGACACGGTACATAACATGTTATGCTATTGCATGATACGACCAATGCCTTTACAATATTCGAAGCACACAAGTTAGGCAAACTGTGAATGTCTAGACTATCCTGGTCTGTCTTTGATAATAACTGTTCTCTCCAAAACCCATTCCAGTTGTTCTTTCCAGTTAAAATAACCTGCGTGATTTGTATTCAAAGGCGCACTCTTCTCCTTGCTTTGGCTTGCTAATTATTATTTGATTGCTCATTAGCCAGTTGTGTTCGCCGTGTTGCCGTTCTGTAAACAAGACATTTGTGCATCTGGTCATGAAACCTTTTTTGATTTGGTGATGTGAAAAGAACAATCCCCTCACGGGAATTACCAAAGCTTTGCCAACATTCTTTATTTTAAAAGTAAATTAAACTATATTTAGAATATACATATGTATATACTCTAACTTTAAGTATGCGTGCCAGTACAGCTCAAGTAAGTACGTAGATAAAAAAAAAACATATGAGAAAAAAAACAGCATTTTCATTAAAGCTTTATACTGATATTCTTGCAGTCTCTCCGCTAGATACACCCTGCCTCCCCTCTCTTACGAGTTATGATGTGAGGATGAAGGCTCTTTCCCATGCAGTAATGACTGTATACCAAGATATCAAGGGCCCGCTCATGACAATCCCATTTTCTGTGTAATTTCATGGTTGTCTTCTTGAATGAAGATATTGGCTGCTCTGAGGCAGGAGGTCAGGAGTCTCCTGCTCCATTTTAGTATTGTTCCAGAGCATGTTTCCTTTCAGTTGATGAAAAGTAATTCATCATTTACAGCCCTGAATTCTGCCAGTTTTTTCCCTTTCTTTTTCTTGTAACAACTTTTATTTATTTTATTTCTCTCTTTTTTTATCCCTGTGGTACCTTGGCGGTGCTGAAAGAGATAAATAGGTTCAATACAACACCAGGCCAGCGATCCTTAGAGCAGGTTAGGCCTCGCAGGCCCCAGACTAGCCCTTTCTCATGATAGAGTTTGTCACCTCTCTACCTCTAGAAGTCAAATCCTATCAAATCAGGCATCCTTCAGAATGCCCAAAGTGGCTTTGGCACCCAGTGGGGCATGTGAGCTTAAAATTGATTTTCTTTTTCTTTATTTTTTAAGCGATCTGCCAAGTTCCCTTAAGGGACGTCGTTGACAGCCAGCAGACCCTCAACCTATCACCAAGCAGTGCTCATATAAAAGACACCTAGGGAACTTCCTCCATGGTTCCAGAAGCCAGAGGGGCAGGAGGTTTCTGACATGTGGAGAGAGGGGTGCTGTTGCTAAGAGACCAGTTATTTTTCATCCATGCACAAAACCCCCTTTACCTCGCACTTGGCCTCCTGACTGCTCTGCCACAGTGAAATTAATTGACTCAAAGGCCCCCCAAACACACTTTAATTGTGTTTTGTTTCATAACCAGTATCCTGTTGGAAAAGTCCAAACTTCTTGTGGATGGATGTAAGTGTTTCTTCTCTTTTCTGTGCTTTCCTCACTCCCTTCTCAGAAACATTGTTTCTTCGTGTAATCTGATGGAACATCACTCAGTGATAATACTTGGTTTCTTTTCATCTTTTAATTTCTTAGCATGAAGGCAAATTAAATAGAAGTTGCAGCAGTGACAAAAAGGGAGCGGGCGTGTGTCTGAACTTGAATTAAAGTATAGCTGCTTCTGGCTGGGGATTGAACCTCACGCGATTTTTACACTGTAGCCAACCAGCTGGCCTTGGTAGGTGTCCAGAGTCCAATCAAGGAACCCTTTAATAACATGAAAAAAGGGAAATCTTGTGAGAGTTAAAGACAGAACCTGATCATCCTTGCTCATCAAGACACTGTTTTCCCTTGACCCTTGTGAATAATATCACTGTACCGGCTCCCATTGAACCACAGATTAAGTCATTCCCAAGTACTTAAGAATCCAATGAGCTAAGATTGGTATCATCAGTAAATTACACCTAGGTTCAGCTATAATCAGAACCCCGCTCCTTGACATTAAATACAGGGAAATGTTCTCATAGCAGGAGCTAGTATAGCTCAATTGCCCAGAACCTACATTCTTATAGCCCCCCCTCCACCCATCTCCCTCTCAGACCTGATTTGAACCGAAAGCCTATATCTTCTTTTTCTTCATTTAACAATTTTGCTTTCTGTCTTTCATTTGGCAAAAATATGCTCATGCCCTTAGCAAACAAACAAACACACAGACACGCACACGCACACAGTTGCCACGTCTTGCACATCTTTGCCTCGGAGCCAGCTAAGCATCCAGGTGGCACTGAAGAGGCTAGGAGGGCATCAAGAAGGGAATAGCTCCAGAAGTTGCTGTGCGTGAACAAATCATGTGAGCTTGTGCGTTAAAGAAATACATGCACAGATGGATTTGGGGAGGAGCACAATTAGATAACCTTCAGCAATATTAAAGATAGTTGGCAGATAGCTGACTTTAGGCCAGGATTTTACTACAATTTTAGTGATGATTTTTAATGGCTCCATATTAAGTAATGTAACAGTGAGATACGGTGGTAGGCTACGCAACTCATGTTTTCATATTCTTTAGGGTTTAAGTGTACATCTCCTGTTTTTCTGCAAATAAAAAACATTCAAATAGTCTTTGAAATGAATTAGGCTGAAGTAGTGCCTAGAATGCTAAAGCCAGCTAGTGTGATTCGAGTGGAGTAGTGTTGCCTGTGCCTGGGCCCATTTCTAGCCCTATAAATAGATATATTATCCCTCCAGAGGCTTCCAATCCTACTGCACAGCTGTGGGATGCAGATTTGTTTTAGGAGAAGCTGTGCTACCTGTTATGTGGGACCGGGGAGATGAGCAGCGTCAGGTAAATGATTTTCTGCTGTGCGTGAGGGGATGGGCTGGGGTATTAGGAGAGAGCCTGGGCAAGACTGGGCTCCCCAGCCTGACACACACACACACACACATACACCACAACCTGGCCACACACACACACAGCTGCCTGGCCCTCCTACCTCTCCTGTGGAGACTTTCACAGGTTGTGATGCACATTAGGCCTCTTGCGCTAGGTTAGCCATCTCTGCATTACTGACTCATTTCATACATTAAGTGCTTTACCTTCAGTGCCGGGCCAACACTGTGAAAGCTGTTTGGGCTATATCTCTCTCTCTCGACATGCTCTCTATTGCCCTCACCTCAACCACCACCGTGCTAAGTTTCACTTTATCAGGATGGATGAATAGGACTGGAGGAGCGCCAGTGGGTTTGGTACTCGGGCTCTGTTGTGAGGATTTAGTGGAGTCCTATTCCAGTAGGAATGAGCATCGCTCCGGCTCAGAAGCTGGTGTATCATGCAGGTATGCTCTCCCTAATAGATTTAACATTGGCAGCATGCTGTCGGTGGGCTGCACACTAACCTCCATCACCTCACCATAATACTCAACAAGACGCATGTAATCAGCTAGCTAAGTCTTCCCCTTATCAGTACTTCTCTTACAGCTCTCTACTTTCAACTGGATATTTCCAAGGTAATATTATTCCGGCTTATCATTTTAAACTGAAACTCAATTCCTTTGCTGACTGTGTGTCATAGCGGAGTGATAGTGCAGCTGAGGCACAAGTGTATCATTGTCCGTTCTCACGGGATGCCAGGCAGTGAACTTGCCGTAGCTGCCATGTGCTATCCTGCAGCAACTGATGAGTCTGATATGTTTAATTGGGGTGGTCTTCATATCCCCGCCCTTTTTGGATCCAGTCACTGTCATCATGTACTGGAGCAGAGTTATGGCTTTAGGCGGGAAAGTGGGAAAAGCGACCCCCCCCCCTCAAAAAACGGAGATAAAAAAAAATTTCATACTTCCACATTTTCCACAGCTTCTTTCATCATTATTCAAAAATTAGTTTTTAATGCAATGAGTAGTTCCAATCATGTTAAGGTCTGCATGATTCAGATAGTATCATAATTACAATTAGATTACAGTACCGCAATCAGAGAAAGAGTATCGTTAAGGGAAAGAATATAAATTGCTTTCGTTTTTCAAGTACTGAGCAAGCAGAAATTTGAATTAATCTCCATTTAAACATCTTCTCCTCTTAGAGAACTGCAAAGGATGCTAGTTTCTTCCAGGCCATCAATACAAATTAAGGGGAGAAGTAGGAATTTTCTGAGGGTCTCAACATGTACGTTTTTTTTCACGCTAGTAGCCTAACTTGCATTCCATTTCAGAGTACTCGGGCACTTTTGATAGTGAGGAACTTCCTTGCGGGTAACAAAGAATTCATTAGCCTATTTTCAATAAGAGTCATTCTACTACCTCTATGTGTCAGAATCGTGAGTGAATCTGTCATCCATGTTAGCCAGCAACGTCCTCTCCAACGTCCTCTAACGCCACAGTGTTTCAAGAAAGAAAGCAATGGTTGAGTCGTCACAATGTGGATAATCCCAAACTGCGGTACATAAAATGATAGCCATTACTTATAAGGATCCATAATACCATCAGTCAACTGCTTGATCAATGATTAGGAGGAGTAAAGCAACTAAGTAAATCCCTTATCCCACCAATGGATTAAGTCTCCAGTTCGTCCCAAAGCACCCTATTTCCTATATAGCACACTACTTCTGACCAGGGCTCACACAGTATACTACAGTTTCCATTAGAGTAGACAATGCTTCTCAGCTTCTCAGATAAAATGTTGTTATTATCTAAACAAATGACAGTTCCGGGCTTCTTTGCTCTTCAGAGTGGCTGTATTTACATGGACGGAAGATATAAAACAAGCTGTTCTGTAACCACGATGAGGAACAATTAATAATAGAGATGATTAGCTTGCTAATGCTTCAAATCTGCATAACTTTATGGGTTTGCTACTACAGAATACGTCTTTATATCAATTACCTTTTTTCTGCTATCCTCTCTTTCTCCAATCTCCTTGCTGGACCACAGTTTGAGATTAATGCCTGCTTCTAAATTACCACCCATGATAAACATTTATCAGCCTCCAGAACAATCCCACACATTTATCCCTCCACTAAGTGCCAGAATATTCATGAATAAAAATTGTAATTTTGTCTGGGTCCCATTGATGAAATGGGATTTATATCGTTTTTGCACATAACTGTTTTTTTTTATCATGAGTTTCCATTTAGCTACTTAGGAGTACTTTATCTGTTGTGGGATAGAAAATCACTTAACTTTGTAAATGCAGATTAATATGTAAGGTAAAATAGTATGACGTATTACCGTTTCACCATGTGATTGTGTCGTCTTTATTTGTACGCCATGGTGCATAGGCTAATAATACAAACCCATTCAAGCCTTGACATTCAGTAACGATTAGAGGAGTAAACTAACAAAGCTCCTGAATAAAATGACTTTCTAAATCAGAACAGCCAGAGAAAAAAAAAAGAAACTCTGTGTTGAGTTCCAAATGGTGCAGATGGCACCCTGTTCCCTGTATAGTGCATTACTTTTGACCAGTGCCCCCCATAGGGCTCTGGTCAAAAGCAGTGCACTATATGGGGAATATAGGGTGCCAATTGGAACGCATCCAGTGACTTTTGGTCCTTGTGCATGCATGCTCAACACCCTTCTTAATCAGCCATTAGGAAGGAGTGAAGATGTTATGAGAATGCGCTCTGGCCTTTGTTCTGCGTCTGTCATGGCATTGACTTTCTCTGACACGATGCCACAATGCATGACGGATCAAAGTAATTCACGTTCCAATAACCGACCTTCCTCTGTTCCGTGTCAAGTCAGCTAGCTAGACAGACCGACCCGGGCTCTCTGGCCATTATTGATTCCCCCAACGCCATCAGAGCATGATCCTGAAACAGAAGTGTAGGAGTGGGAGTGAGAGGGAGAGAGAAGGTAAAATACATCTTCATTTTAAGAACTTGTGATGGTAAGGATGCCCATGTTACTCACATGCACCTATGCTAATGACATGTATCCAGCTAGTAATGGGATAGTTCACCCAAATTACAACATTGTATGTGTGCCTCTTAATTTAAGCAGTCTATGGCCAATCAATGGACAGTCTATGGGTAAACATACATTGTATATTGCAGTCTATGCTTGTACATAGACTGCTTTTAGGGTAAGGAATCAAATAAGGGATTTTGAGATTTGGCTGAACGTCTCTCTCACCTTGTTTAACTTTGGAATCCCAGAAAGACTCAGCTTTACCCACAAATCCACAGGAGATTTAGACATACAGATTTAAACATCTTGCCTGATGATTTTGGAAACTTTATCAGCTAGGAGGAAGGAATAATTATTTTGGGTGTCTAGGAGTGGGATTGACTTGCTGCTTCTTATAGAGAGAGACGCCACGTGTGTCCTAGCTTTATGAAGGCCTATAATCAAGGTCTAGTCAGAAAAACTTCACTCTACTTTCCGTCTAGGTTATCCCGTTCAGGCTCTCCACCAATTCTCTAACAGTAGACATGACAATGTGACATTGTCATCTTGATTTTCAGCAGGTTTCACTGGTATGGGGGGTAAGCCTTCAAAAGGAGCTCTCCTCTCCTCCCCTGATGAAAGTTAAACGGTGAAGTATTCCTGTTCTCTGGTGTGATTAGTGTGTCACACATTTAAAATGCCATATTAAGTAATCCCATCCTTCAGGCTTTACTTTACATCCTCCACAGGTATTAACTTAGAGAATAATCCTAAGCTATTTGGAAAGTAGAGGGGATACATATAAAGATCTGGCACTTCATGTTTCAAATTCGATCTGCCTGGTAGGTGTGATATTCAACTGCCGAAGACGAAAACATATGCAGCACAGACAGTGGCGGAGTGAAGCAGGGGAGCTCTAGTTCTTACTGCTACACCACCTAGGTTCTGTCTGGTATATCATCTGTACACAGGCTTTCTCTAAACCTAAACTTTGGTTTAGGAAAAAACTTTGTAGGATATGGAATGCTGTTCAAACTTAAATTAGTAAAACACTACAAATTAGACAAACGAGTCAAACGCTACAAAATCCATGTCATAGTGGCAAATAAAACGCAGGCCTATTGTACAAAGTAAACAATCACATCACTAGTACACATTGGTGAATTGGGCGTACTACAGTGTATTTTTATTACTCATACAAGCGTGAGATGGTGAGGCAATAACATTGTCTTCCTCTTGGAGAGGAGGTCAAAGCCCTGTGGCCCTTGAACTGCTAATTACCATCATATGAATGTGTCATGTTATTCATTATTTCTGGTCACATGGGCTGCTCCTGTCTAGACAAACTCATCATTTCAATGCCTATGTTTTGTTTTTGACTGGGATCAGATCACTGTTGCTATTGGGGATCTCTACCCTCTAGGCTGTGTATGGGGTGACGGGTCGGACGGAGGACGGACGGGGGCCGGACAGGGAACGGGGTGGGGGTTACAGCCCTCAGCCGTTATTGTAGCAGCAGTCAATAGCGACTAGCTGGAATCAACACAGCATGTTATCATTATACTACCATACCATATTTATCAAGGTTCTTATTAATGGTTGGCAATAGTATTGTATTTTTAAAAAGAGGAAGGTTTTATTGACAATGTCATACAACTGTAAAGTTGAAGAGTTGTTCAGTCTGTTGTCTCTCTCCTTCTGTCCTTCACTCTCCCTATTCCTCTCTCCCTCTCTCTTCCGGGCAATAGTCTTGTTTTTCTTTTTCAGATTCAGTACTAAGAAGAGGTGGCAGCTGAGGCTTAATTCTCTGAAAACAAATACCCATTTGGTTTTGTTGCATCACTGAACATTGTCTATCCACTATTGGCCTGTTACATTTTAACCCGGGGCACCAAAAGACCACAAGGCAATGGTGTAGCTACAGCACATGTTACCACTGTTTGCAAATATTCTGTCCCTGATTTCTCATAATTATTGTATAGGAAATGGTTTAATTAAGGAAGGAAACTATTCATATAATTTGCAACACCGTATATTTTCTACAATAATTGTTTTGTAAAAAAGAATTCAACAGGCCTTAACGGAATACTAATTAGTCTATACAGTTTACAACGAGTGCTCTAATATTACACTATTTCTATACAACAGAGACTAAACGACTAATATGAAAAGCCGTGTTACTTCATATTTGTCTCTGACAATAAAAAACGAATATGGATTACGCTGGGAAACCATGCTTTATTCAATTTCCAGCGCTAAAAGCTTAGCTCAAATTCATATTATGAGCATATCTGCTCGATTGCATGATTCAAACCTCGACTAACGCTTACACCTGCTTGAGGGAATTAGGTTGAAACCTGTGTAAATGTTTAAACCTGTCAAACAAATTAGATGAACGCATTCAGAACCTGCTCAACTGCTCATCAGCTTAACTCCATCTGTGGGAATCATTCCCTTCCCTGCCCACACCTGCACAGCTACAGCTAGTGTAGTCCCTAGTCTCTGCAACTGACTTCCTGAGTTTCTTACAACGAAAATCTCTCAATGGTGGGCGCTGAGGCACAGTCAAAGGCAATTAAAAATCTGATGCAAGGTCATAAAGCTCAGCCCATGCACCCAGGACTGATACTATTAGACTAGAGAGGGCCAAGCACTGAGCCCTGACTCCCTCTGTCCCCGCTATCCATTATTAAAGCAGCCAGTCTAGCCTCCACTGTTCAGGGGTGTCAGATGGGGGACTGATGAGCAGAGCAGAGCGTGGCCCTGCTAAAGACAGTAAGCGGATGTTAACTTCCCACTGAGAGAATTTCTCCAGGTCGAATGCAAAACGTTCTACTAATCATCCGCGCCATGAAAGTGCCAGCTGCGGCCCGTGGTAGGATTATCATTCTCATAGACCTCGTACCGAGCTTTTAGCTAAATGAAAAATCTGCCGTAGCCTAGGGAGAAGGCAGTGAGAAGATAAGAAGGAAGAGTGTTTACTAAGAAGTGAGCAGGGAGAGTCAGTGCAATTAGAACATGTTTTTTCTTCCCTTCCCTTCTTCCGTGATGCAAAAATCGTATATAGGAAACCATTAAGGTTTAGTGAGGGAGACGGAATGTACACAGGAAAAATAAGACTAGAGACAGAAGACTAATGTATTTCGTTTGTGACAAGTTCTCATGGGTTCATTAATTTAACATTTCTCTCTCTACCTTCTGTCCTGAGGGCAGAGCAATGTGATTTGTTATTCTATTGTTCTTTAGTTGCTCCCTGCCTCCCTCTCTCTTGGTCTACGCTGTGATTCTCCATTAACACCCAGACTCCTAATCCTCTGTCGTAAACTACTTTCGAAATAATCAAATTGCATTGCTTAATATTGTGCTCAGGATTGCTGCCATTGACTGGCACCTTTGTTGCTACAAATGAAATAATTAGTTTGAAGGCAAGGTGGCGTGATTGTCTCTCAGGGGCTGGAAGGAGGGGTGATGGGGGTGGGGGTAGTAGTAATCCTATGAGACACTTTGGCCTAGTGTTGCGCTAGCTCTCACCTAAGGGTAATGGATCTCTATTAATCCTCTACTACTGACATCTGTAAAAACTGAGCTTTGAGCCAAACATGGCTAACAAGGGCAATGTATTTGGAAGTCACTACTACGGGCTCCCTCTGGACTGTGGACTCTCATTACAGAGCTATCAGGCCATTCTGTTTGTCCAGACACTGGAGGGAATACTGAAATAACAATTAAAAAGAGGCTCTGACTGGCTGCAGTCACCCCACCATTACATAGAGCTGTTAGCAAGGGGGATTGGGACCAGGCCATCCTTCGGGTGCCCTTCTGGACCAGTTGATCTTGACCACAGCCAGCTCTCTGAACAGTCTAGAGATAATGTAGGCGTCCCAAATGGCACCCTATTCCCTATATAGTGCACTACTTTGACCTGTGTGTCATTTGGATGCACACATTGCCGCTGTGCATGAAAAAGCAGCTATGTGGGAATGATAGCTAATTCATTCTTAATAATGAATTAGCTATGGGGTTAATTCTTAATAACTCTTGGTTTGGGTTGAGAGAAATGGAAATGGAATCAAAGTGGCTGTAGGAGGAGCAAGGAGACCTACAAATTGTTTACAAACAAAGAGATATATATTAGAGATGTCATGAAGTCGTCCTTGATTTGTGATGCTTTTCGGTTCCATCCTAATCAAACAAACCCTGGTCTATGTCCCAAATGACACCCTATTCCCTATATAGTGCCCTACTTTTGACCAGGGCCCATAGGGCTCTGGACAAAACTATTGCACTTTGTGGGGAGTAGAGTGTAATTTGGGACACAGACCAGGAGTCTCTGGATGGGCAGAGCCGATTCCTTTCTAATGGAGCTCTGCACTCTATGGTATCGTGAGGAAGGAAGAAATTGACTGCCTCCGAAATGGTACCCTATTCCATATTTAGTGTCCCTATGGGCCTTGGTCAAAGTAGTGAGCTTTGGGAACAAGCTATAGTGTCAAGAAGTAGTTTAAAGTGATTACTGTGATTATCACTTAAAGGGATAGTTCACCCAAATTACGAAATGACATATTGGTTTCCTTACCCTGTAAGCAGTCTATGGATAAGGTTTGACAGCAATCCATGCTTTGGTTAAGTTTCCCTGGCACTGTTTTCACATACTAACATTTTAGCATTTGTGGCTCAAATCCTATTCAAGTCATGGGACATTTTCGCATGTAATGTTCAAATTGTCTATGTGACTTTGTTGAGCTTCACAATGAGTTTGAGATACTTTCTGTTGACTTGGACATGATGCTTTAAAAACGTGCCACAAATGCTAAAACGTTAGAATTTGGAAACAGTGCCAGGGAAACTAAACCAAAGCATGGATTGCTGTCATACATTTAACAGACGCTCTTATCCAAAATGACTTACATGAGCAATTAGGGTTAAGTGCCTTGCTCAAGGGCACGTCTACAGATCTTTCACCTATTCGGTTCTGAGATTCGAACCAGTGACCTTTCAGTTAGTGGCCTAACACTCTTAACCTCTTAGCTAACTTGTCAATGGATTGCATACACGGTAAGGAATCCAATGTGTCATTTTGTAATTTAGCTGAACTATCCCTTTACCGCAGAGGCATAAGATAGTGGCAGTCTTGTTCAACATTATTTGTATCTTGACATGGACCATTTATTTTAGTTTTGTTTTGGAGAGGGAATTCGGAGAGGGAATTCGGAGAGGGAATTGGAGCTAAAGTCAAAGGGTACAGGAGATTCCAGAGAGACACTGGGGAAACATGATCTTTACTCTTTTCACATTCTATGATGATTGATTCATTCTATGATGATTATAGTTTTGGATTAGGTAATTGGTTGAAGGTGGATCTGGGCGTTAAAGTGGACAATAGATCCTCTGAAAACGATCACAATTTTGGTCAAAAATAGACCATAATGTGAAATTTCAATTTACCATTTCTTTTTTTTTAATACGGATTGAATTTGTGTATTCGTCCATGAAGAGCTTACAATAAAGAGTGAGTACCATTCATTTTCCTTCCCCAAAAGGCAGAGGCGACTCTAGGTGCCTTGTTGAAACACAGGAGCCAGCCTGATGAATACAGTCCCCTCTGTTAATAAACCATTCATCCCCCTGACACTTCTGTCATAATGCTCTAGATAAAATACAAAAAAGCGACCCGACTTAGAATAAGTCCATCACACTCGAGCTCCCTCTGATGCTGACCGTATGTAGGCTGTCAAACAATGTAGCAATACTCAGTGTGATGGCGCTTAATCCAATTGGCATTGGAGCCAAACTTGTAAACTAATCTATGCATTAGCCCGGCTGGCACAGCGTGCCCACTTGGTCCTCTGGAACCTGAGTTAAGAGCTGTTTTGCGGCGAGTGATAAGCACGCCCAAGCCCTTTGGATGTAGGTTTAGCTTCTATTCTTCTCCAGTGCGATCATTCCTAGTACATTTATCATTCTACCTGTCTCTGAGACCTATTAAAGATTAAGGTCAGCGGAAAAAGAGCCTCCTTCTACAGTTCTTTAAATGCTTTTAAAATTCACAAGTCAAGAGGCTTAGGCTTTCTTAGCACAAGTTTTTCCTAACAATGAGATATTCTAATATTTAATATAAGAATAGCTGACAGGAGATTTTTTTTACTCCTTCTCTATTTCCCCCATATCAAAGTCAAATACCCTTACAATTTGACAAGGGAAAGACACATGCACTAGGCAGATCTGATGGACGTAAATCCTACCCAATCACGTCACATGCCTGTTTTTCCAGCCTAAAAAAGAGGTGCACTCACTCACTGACTGCATCTGTCCTTCTGCATCTTCTCCAAAAATAAAGTAGGAATAAATCTTTGAATATGCAGAGATAGATCCACTGCATATGTGGTTGTTTGATAGGATTTTCAGCAAAGGCCCCTCTCTCTTTCTCTCTCTCTTTTGGCCTATTATGCCAAGTCAGGCATTCTCCGAGGTATAACATAACTGCTGCCATATTTTCTAAGTTGTGTTAGTTCGAGTCATTTTTATCACTGAATTCATTAAACTTGAGCTCTTAAGCCTAAGGCACTACAGACCTGGTAAACAGGGTAAAGACTGATGAAAATGTGGAATTGGTTATTATATTATGGGCTCATAGAATACAAGGTCCCATGCAGCCTTTGGCGAATATGACTCCACAAACCAAAATGTGTGCTACTGTGCGATAAAAAAAAGTAGAAACATGCTATACGTCAAACGCTATGTAAATAAGTAATACTGTCTGAGCATATTATAGTAGTCAATACATTATCAAGAAAGGTGTACATTATATCAGGATTCAGGAGTGATAAACAGCTGGAAATGGGCAAGTTAGAACTCAAAATCATAGTAATGTGGATAGCATCTCAAACTGCAGTTGCTTTGGGACTTGACATCCAATTTTTGGTGATTGAATCCACTGATTATCCAAAGACTGTCTTCAATTGTGAGAGTTCCTGTACTTCTAAGAATCCATGTTGTACTTCTAAGAACCCATGTTGTTCAGTACTGTATGCATGAGTGTATGCTTTCTAGATTGTTGAGTGGAATACAACAACTAGAGGTTCAATGGACGCTAGTCCTGATTTCAAAGTACAGAGAGAATAGAGAACCCAGTCTGTTTACAGAACAGGGGTTGTGTGAATTGGGCACGTCGCTCCTTGCTCCCATCTAGGAAACAGAAGAAATGCTCCAGGGTAGTGTGTACGTACATTTCGTAAATACTCTCTTTGCTTTACAGTAGTTCATCTCTCTATACCATTACCGTATTGTAAATCCCTGGCTATCATGTCAAGGACTGCATCTGACTGCAATATCACTGTATGGAGACAGAAATGCCTTGCAGTCTTGTTTTTGGATAAATGGAAAATTATTTTTTATTGTTTTTATTTTAAGTACATTTTCTCTGGGAATTTAGCATAAGGTTAACAGTGCCCTGGACTGCAAAGACACTAGAGCAATACACTTGAGTAACTATGCATATTTTTCTTTATATGTTGCTGTTGTTTATTGATGCCCATTTAAAATTCAAACTTTATCCACGTAACTATTCTCTGATACTGCAAAGGTCCATCACTCAATGCAACAGATTATCAATGTTTGACTTCTAAGATCAATCGACACATGGAAAATTGGAAATACTTCAATATTCGGGAAGCAGACAAATTTGTTATAGTGACCTTAATCAAATCTAATAAAAAATGTACATCTTAAAGGTACAGTGGAGTCCGAAATTATTCACACCCTTCATAAAGATCAGCAAAAATTATTGTATAAAATAAATCATTCTAATAATTACTACATTGTGTGCTCCAAAAAATTTACACTAATGCAATTGCTCAGAGAAAGAGATTTTGTAATACATGTTTTTCTCAAAAATGTAGAGGGGGGGGTGGTCATTAAACTGCTTTCACTACTTTTCAATACCTCACCTAGCAAGGATAAATGAGCCTTTTTTCTCAAATGTTTTCTGAGTTGGAGAACACATTGGGAGGGATCGTAGAACATTCCTCCATACAGAATCCTTCCAGATCCTTGATATCCTTCGTCTGTGTTTATGGACTTCCCTTTTCAATTCAAAGCACAGGTTTTCAATAGGTTTCAAGTCCGGAGAATAAGATGTCCATTGCAAAATGTTGATTTTGTGGCCAATTAATTATTTCTTTGTGGATTTTGATGTGTGCTTGGGGTTATTGTCTTGCTGGAAGATCCACTTGTGGCCCAGTTTCAGCCGCCTGCAGAGGCAAACAGGTTTTTGGCAAAAATGTCCTGGTACTGGGTAAGGTTCATGATGCTGTTGACACTTAACAAGGGCTGCAGGACCAGTGGAAGCAAAATAGCCTCATAAAAACAAATATCCACCACCATATTTTACAGCAGGTATGTGGTTATTTTCTGCTCATGCATTCTTATTTCAATGCCAAACCCACCACCGGTGTGCATGGGCAAAGAGCCCGGAGAAATCATCCGAGTGAGGAAACTGCACCCCTGTCTCAGTATGTGTAGCCCATGTATCTGATGCTATCTGGCCAAAAAGAGTATGACATGTTGTCACTGTAGCATTTCATTGAATGACGCCAGCGAACATTTGGCCTCCCTTGATAACTGTGGGTGGTCCTGGCGCAGGAAAACCATGCCCCAATAGATTTGGCTTCACACCAATCAAATCACATCAAAAGCAAAACGTCATTGTCAGAAAACGTCTCTGTTTCTGGTCTGCCTGTGTTGTTGTCCTGCAGTCTGATCCAAACATAAATCCATACATTGCGTCACTGACCTGAGACGATTGAAGTTCAATATGTAGCCTAGATGTAGTAGGCTCACGTTAACTGGCTAGCTAACTTAGCTGGTTCCTTTTTGCCCATGTGAGGAAGTTAGGCTAGAAAGCATTTTAGCTAGGTAGCCTAGTCTAGGACAACAAAAACTAAAAGCATGTACTACTGTATGATAGCGTCATAGACCGTTTTTGCCAACATGAAAGAGAGGAGGGTGGCATTGGTTTTCATGTAGTCTACAAGTAGGGTGAGTCAACATGTTTTTTTTTTACTTGAATTTATTTCAGCACTGCGTGACTGTTGTCTTTTTGTTGTCTCTGCCTTATTCTATATCACGGTGGCATATGAAAGATCGGGTTATAGAGCAAACAATGCAATTAGATTTTTCCTGGCTTGACTTACCCATGCACTGCTACTGCCTACTCCAAATTTTCAAAGGGAAAGAAACGTTGGGGTCACTTAGAAATGTCCATGTTTGTCCATTAAAATAACATCAAATTGATCAGAAATACAGTGTAGACATTGTTATCTTCTTAGGGAGTGGTGGTGCGCTAGCGCCCCACTCCCGACACTACCAGGTGAAATGCAAGGCGCAAATTCAAAATCCAAAAGTTGAATTATTAAACATGCATCAATATACAAGTGTTTCATACTCATCAAAAGCTCTGCTTCTTGGCAATATCACAGCGTTGATTTCAAAAAGGCTTTACGTCGAAAGCACTACATTTGATTGTTTGAGGGTAGCACCTTCAATATTTTCCATAACCATGAATTCATTAGCCAGCGCGGTCCATAGAAAATGCATTTCACAGGGAAAACCTGTGACTTACCTTTTGTAGAGCTTTTGCTGAGGGCTTCCCAAGTGTCCAGCGAAGACAATCCATGGGTATTTGGTTAGAAAAAGTCATTTATTATATCCATAAATCTCTGTTTGGTTGGCGCCTTGTGTTCAGAAAATCCAACGTGAAGAGAACGCGTTCAACTAAACCTATAAACTTTTCCTCAACAAAACAAAAAAACAATTAAAATGCATCCTTAGCTATCCTTTTATGAATAAAAGTGATAATATTTCACTTGGATGGTCACCTAAACGTTATATAAGTCAAATAAAGTGGACCGCTCAGCCAAACGTGCGCCCAAAAAAACGAAAAAGGAAACACTCAGAAGTTTCTAAGAGTGTTAAAATAATGTATGTGAGTATAACATAACTGATATAGCAGGTGAAGACCCGAGGAAAATCCATCTGGATTTGCAGTTTTTTTTTTGTAAATGACCTTCTTCTCCAGGATGCCTATTCATTTGTATTTTACCTAGGACTGAGACTGCAGTACCTATGGCTTCCACTAGATGTCAACAGTCTTTATACAAAGCCTGGAATGTCTAGCAGTAAGCAGAACGGATAGGAAGAGGAAGTAGTCAGGGGACCCCTTTTGTCAACAACGTTTGACGTGCGCAAGATTGTGAGCGCGCCCCAGTTTATTTTCCTTTCCTATTGTTCACGTTATCGTCCGGTTGAAATATCACAGTAAATATACATAAAAGTATACCTAAGGATACATTAAAAATTATGTTTGATTTGTTTGTAGAAAGTTTATAGGTATAATTTGAATGTGTTCTCTTCACGGTTCAATGGGCGACTCAACGGTGGATTTTATGATCATTACGCGCCAACCAAATGGAGATTTATGGATATAATAAATGACTTTTTCTAACAAAAGAACCATTGGATGTCTTCGTTGGACACTTGGGAAGCCCTCAGCAGAAGTTAATCGAAAGGTAAGGGATTTGTTTTAGCTGTAGTATGTGTTTTGTGTGACCCGCACTGGTTTATGAAATTATGCTAATGCATAAATATTAGAGGTGCTATCCTCTAACAATCAAATGTTGTGCTTCCGCCGTAAAGGACCAAAAGACAGATTTCCACTGGTCTAATGTTCATTGTTTGTGTTTCTTAGCCCAAGCAAGCCTCTTCTTCTTATTGGTGTCCTTTAGTAGTGGTTTATTTGCAGCAATTTGACCATGAAGGCCTGATTCAGGCAGTCTCCTCTGAATAGTTGATGTTGAAATGTGTCTGTTACTTGAACTCTGTGAAGCATTTATTTGGGCTGCAATCTGAGGTGCAGTTAATTCTAATGAACTTATCCTCTGCAGCGGAGGTAACTCTGGGTCTTCCTTTCCTGTGTCGGTCCTCATGAGAGCCAGTTTTATCATAGTGCTTGATGGTTTTTGCGACTGCACTTGAAGAAACTTTCAAAGTTCTTGAAATATTCCAGATTGACTGACTTTCATGTCTTAAAGTATTGATGGATTGTAGTTTCTCTTTGCTAATTTGAGCTGTTCTTGCCATAATGGACTTGGTCTTTTACCAAATAGGGCTATCTTCTGTATACCACCCTTACCTTGTCACAACACAACTGATTGGCTCAAACGCATTAATTAAGGAGGAAAGAAATTCCACAAAATAACTTTTAATAAAATACATTTAGATTTGTTTTACGCTTTTTTGGTTACTACATGATTCCATATGTGTTATTTCATAGTTTTGATGCATTTCATGTTATTCTACAATGTTGATAATTAATTAAAATAAGGAAAACCCTTCAATGAGTAGGTGTGTCCTATCAGACCTCAGGATGAGGTCCAGATGCAGACAGTTCGAAGTAACAAAAGTTTATTACAAAAATAGGGGGCAGGCAAACGACAGGTCAAAGGCAGGCAGAGGTCAATAATCCAGAGCAGAGTTCGAAAGGTACAGAACAGCAGACAGGCTCAGGTTCTGGGCAGGGAAAACTAGAGAAAACTGGGAAAACTAGAGAACTGGGACTAGAGAGAAAAACAGCAGTAGGCTTAACTGGTAGGTTTAACGAGACAAGACGAACTGGCAACAGAAACAGACAACACAGGGGATAATATAAATGCAGTATAAACGCACAGGGGATAATGGGGAAAATGGGCGACACCTGGAGGGAGTTGGATGGGAGTGGAGACACGCACAAGACAGGTGAAACAGATCAGGGTGTGACATGTCCAAACTTTTGACTGGTACTGTATATAATTTATATATATATATACAGTATATATATTATTTTTTACAAAGATGTGATTGCATATGTCTTCTCACCCCAGAGTTAATACTTGGTGGAAGCACCAAGCCATTATAGCTGTGAATCATTTTGAATAAGATTCTACCAGCTTTGCACAACACTTAGGGCAACATACTGTACAAGTAACTGCCTAAATAATGGACACACTTCAGTAAATGAGGGATACAAGTGTATTGAAAGCAGGTGCTTCCACACAGGTGTGGTTCCTGAGTTAATTAAGCAATTAACATCCCATTGTGCTTAGGGGTTGTGTATAAAAAAGTCCAGTTGCCCATTATTTTGGCTACCATGGCTAGAAGAAGAGATCTCAGTGACTTTGAAAAAAGGGTCTCTAAGGAGCGTAGGGGGTTTAAAGGGTGTGTGTGTGTGTGTGTGTGTGTGTGTGTGTGTGTGTGTGTGTGTGTGTGTGTGTGTGTGTGTGTGTCAGCAACCAGATCTCAACCCAAAGCGACGCCTGAGACAGGGTTTTCCATCACCATCAATGAAACACCAAATGATGGAATTTATTGTGGAAGAACGGTCTCTTATCCTAATAGAGTTCCAGACAGTTGTAGAATCTATGCCAAGGTGAAGCTGTTCTGGCGACTCTTGGTGGCCTAACGCCCTTTAGCCGTCATTGTAAATAAGAATGTATTCTTAAAGGGATACTTCTGGATTTTGGCAATGACGTCCTTAATCGAGCATGACAACAGATACCCATAGACTTCCAGTCATTGCGCTAACGCTAGTTAGCATTGGCTCTCAAAGCTACCTCTAACTTACTTCATACTGGACACAGAGACGTACACATGGCATCCACTAGTTCACCTGACTCTGGGGGAAGTAGAAACCCCAAAGTATCCATTTAATTGATAAATAAAGGTTTAATTTAAAAAAAGACACACAATCAAGACAGCTTAATATTATTTTTTATTAAAGTTGAAAATGTAATCCCTATTTAGATTACATTTTAAGGCAGCAAAATGTGAACTGTGCAAGAGGTGTGTTTAGACTTTCACTAGGCACTGTATTTAGGTCATTGTATTTGTGTAAGGGATCAAGAGGACTATCTACCAGGAGGAAGAGAGAAAAGCTCAGCACGCAGTTCACTAAGAAATATGCCAAGCTGCTTTTTTTAAGAAGAAAGGAGAGATTTACATGAGCAGCAAAATACTCTAGAATGTAACTGATATTTAGTCCTAAAGACTAAATAGAAAAGACCTTTGCAAATAAAATTCAGACTTTCCTAAAATGTATAGAAATTCTATGTGGAAACCTGGAGACTCATTTCCTCATTCAGACATGTTAAAATATTAGGCTGGGTTTATGTGATCCTTACTTCTGGAAATACCAAGTATTTGTTAATTTGTATGTAATTGAGTCTCTTATAAGCACAACAATCTCATGTTCATTTTCTCTTTGCATGCACTCACACAACTTGTACAGTCCCATTATATTGTACTTTTAATATAAGTCATTCCCATCTAAAATATAAGCAATCATTTTAATGTCAAAATGGAAACACTCAAATTCTGCAAATGACAGCCTAATCTGAGCTACTTGGATTTTAGCTCTGCTAAAAAATTCCTTTAAGTACAGTAGCTCAACAATGGCCCCTACCTTGAGGCCATATTTAAATTTCCCATTGAAAATTACCCCTTTTTTTTACGGTTACTAGCAATCAAATGAAACCTAGCCCCTTCCTAATTAAGTGTGTGAGTATCTGGACATTAATTATCATATTTGTGAGACAGCTAGGCAGACAGGCCTTCATGGCAGGGCTGTATGTTCACAGCTTGAGCTGTGTCTTTCACACCTGGGTTAAAAGAAACTCCAGCGCATTCAAGCACAGGCCTTCCAGCAGCCTCAAAGAGGGGGGAAACGGTGTAATTGGATGACAGTCTTGTTATCCCTTTGTTGGTTGCAATTCGAACCCTGATTAGCATTTCGGAATTTTTAAATTATTATCCAGAATTAGGATTTACTTTTTCCAATTAGTTTGGGCATTAAAGGGGGAGGACAGACTGGGGCTCAAGGTTTCACTTGTTTAGGGAAAATATAAATGACTGCTGTGAATGTGAGTGCATGTGTGTTATCAATAACATTTCTCTTGTTTTTTTGCAGCAATGACACAGTTTTTTTGATGACACGGTATAGAAGTAGAACTTGGAATACATTAGAGTTCCATATTCGTATGTGTTGGTGCTTCTGAGTAGTATTATAATTAAGCAATAAGGCACGGGGGGTGTGGTATATGGCCAATTTACCACGACTAAGGGCTGTTCTCTTCCACAACGCATCGTGGGGTGCCTGGACACAGCCCTTAGCCGTGGTGTATTGGCCATATACCACAAACCCCAGAGGTGCCTTATTGCTATTATAAACAGTAAAAATACATGTTTTGTTATACCCGTGGTATACGGTCTGATATACCAAGGCGGTCAGCCAATCAGCATTCAGGGCTCTAACCACCCAGTTTATAATGCTTGATAAAATAGCAATAATGTCAAATATTTACATTTCACGTTGACAACTTCACAAAGCAGCTATTGTGGTTCGATACCAAGATTATCAAGAGTGTTTAATTGTTAGTATTTAAGGTTTTCCTGTTTGTTTTTATAAATAGTGGAAGGTAAATAACTGCCGTATCGAAGTAAACTTGTAGTAAACATTCTAAAATCTGATTATTTTCGTGAGTCCGGGCATTTTTGAAAGTGGAGTGCAGCCTGATGTTTTGAGCCAAGGTTATGTGGTTGAAGGGCTGTGTGTGTGTGTGTGTGTGTGTGTGTGTGTGTGTGTGTGTGTGTGTGTGTGTGTGTGTGTGTGTGTGTGTGTGTGTGTGTGTGTGTGTGTGTGTGTGTGTGTGTGTGTGTGTGTGTGTGGATTAAAGCAGTGGCCCATATCCTCCCAGCACTCCTCTAGTTAATTGGAAACGTACATTGTGGACTCAGCCAATGTTAGGACCCTAATCAGTGTGAGTTTCTGAAACAAAGTAGGTTTTATTGAAGAGAATTTAAATCACGGGTGACCCAAATTGTTACCATTCATAATGATCATTCATGGGTGTCTATACAATCCTGAGGCTTCACAAGTCAGTTCAGGGACAAATGTAATGCATTAAGGCACAGATTGGAGAATTATTATCACTCCAATTAGAAAAATATGTGACATCAAGCACACATTAAAAGAAGACACCTGTATTCAAGGTATTACTAAAACGCAAACCCCAAAATGAAGCAGAAGTGAGGGACACAGCCAAGCTGAACAACCAATTCAAGCCATGAGACAGCCACTGTGGCTGAGACCTCAAGATCAAGACCTTCAGGCTCAAAACCAGAGACTAAGCTAGTGCACTATATGGAAAATAGGGTGCCATTTGGGACGCACCCTCACTGATCCAGTACTCACCTAAACCTGTAAGGATACTACAGGATGTAACCAGGTAGTGTACACTGCATTACCTCTCAAAGGACAGTTGTATGATTTATTATAGTCGCCTCTTACAGCAAACTGTAGCCTTTTATGACAAGACCTAAGACGCCACCCTGTTATCCACAATACCCTTCACATTCCCTTGAATCGCTGTGGCTTTTTCCCTCAAACTGCATTTGTTCCAAGTGTCATATTAATGTAGAACATTTTAAGATGTCACAAGTAATCTGACAGCTAAGGTTTTAGTTAAAGCAAACGTCCTCCTCACACTCGAGTTCTATTAGCAGGTCACCACGGCGCTATTAGTGACACCCAAGTTACTGATGTGTCACCTTCATTTAAAGTTAAGCACTGTGACAGTTTAATAATGTGGAAGATGAAAGCCAGTGTTTGGATGACACGTCAAACCTTTCTCAAATGGCTAATAAAGAGGGCTTATTGTTTTATTCACACAGTGAGAGGCTGGGAGGAACTGTCTTCTTTCTCCTACTAATGCCACCCATCTTCATTTCCTCTTAACTTCTCCCTCCTCAGTTATTGAATTGCGACCCTGAACTTACTTACTTTCTGTGGACTACTGTGTGCAGATATGCATCTATGAGTGGTACATTGATTTGTCGTGTACCAGATGACTAATCCACTGTATTATTGTAAATACATTCATAGAGCATAATTCAAGCAGACAGCGGTAAGGACATATTGTTTTCTGTATCTATATTTTCTTGATCTTTTTGTTTTTGCGGTCTAGGCACATTGACCGGTACAGTACAGTATGTGACTATTCCTATAATGGGAAGACAAGCCTTGCCTCTATGCCTTTATCACTGTCAACTCCTTCAAGGCATGTGGTGTCCCAGAAGACCGTTTCCTACATGTGACCATCAGACCATATATACAAATGGTGTCAACAATTTTTCCAGAGATGGCTGACAGCTATCCTTGTTGAATGTAAATGGCCCCATTGTAAATAGCTCTGACATGTCGTTAGGAGGGAAAGTGACACAGGTTGCTCGCTCAACAGAGACCGATTTCCACAAGCATCGCAAAGCGTCCCTCAGCTACAGGTGGGCAATTTTGCAGGCTGTAAAAGGCCCTGAGGGATCCCACCGTCAAGATAAGCAGGACTATTAAACCATCAAGGCCTGGTGCTCTCTCGGTGCTCGCCCGGTGCTCACTTGGTGCTCTCTCGGTGCTCACTCAGTGCTCCCTTGGTGCTTGCCCGGTTCTCACTCGGTGCTCTTTCAGTGCTCAATCAGTGCTCACTCGGTGCTCGCCCGGTGCTCACTCGCTGCTCTCTCGGTGCTAGACCCGCTCGGCAGTCCGTTTGTTTTGTTCTTTTATGTGAGCACTAGAATGAGGTGCCGTGAAGCTTGAAAGCGTGTCTGACATCTGAAGTGTTCTGATAGCTCCCTGCAATGCTCGAAAAATTTACTTGGGCTCCCAGATCAACCCTCAGGAGCTTAATTACATCAAAGAAGAAGGAATCTCGTTCAATTCAATCCAAACAAAAAAAATGATCAGTAGTTTTTCAAAGCTTTGTTTGACATTGAGAAGACATGGATGAGAAGAAGGGAGGGGAGTGGGTGAGAGGGGGGAAAAGAGATAGAGAGAGCAGAGAGAGAAAGAAAAAGGCACGTGGGGAATCTCAAAAGTATAAGGATAAAAAAAGGCGATCCAGTCAAGGGTGGCCTGTCAAAATTGTTGGCTTATACATGATGCTATTATAAGGTCTAGTTGAAATAGTAGTTGAAAAGTGACCTAACTGACATGGAGGCCTACACATCTGGAGAAGAGAAGTGGGGAACAGTGACTACAAAGGTAGCCTATGTTTGCATCCCAAACGGCACCCTTTTCCCTTTATCAAGAGTAGTGCACTACATAAGGAATAGGGTGCCATATGGGATACAGATTTTGCTGTATCCCATATGGCAGGTTTCCCCTGACCGTTCTATTGACAAAGATGACAACAGTCCCATGATGCTCTATTATCCTTGACCGTCGAGAAGACATCAAATGGGCAGGGAGCGGTCTGTCAAGAGCTACGAAAGAAAGGGGCCTCAAAAATACGACGGCGCAACACAGAGCCAGCCAGCACAGAGCTTGTTACATTAAGTTCCACCTAGGTTTGTCAAAACATAGCGTTATTCAGTGTGTACACAAGCCTTGAGGGATATTCCTTTCAACAAAAAAGCAAGAAAGAAAAGAATGGTGAGAATAAGAAAGGGTAAAGAAACAAGACGGACATGCTTTTGAATCTTACAATGTTTCACTTCGTTCGTTCTTCATGGAGGCGAACGATACTCTGCATATGTTTACGCAAACCTTTACTATTGCTCTGAAATGCGACAAGAAAAAAGAGCCTTTGAAGAAAAGATCAAATGAACCGTCTCCTCCGCCGTACACGAGCCTTATCTTTGTGATGTTACAAGTAATTGATAAACAAGGCCTTTTCTTTCAAGAGGACTTGTCACAAACTCAGGGTTACTGCTTCTTTAATAATCACTCTGAGGATGTCCCATGGGAACCAATGCACTACTACTGTGGAACTTAACTTTTTCTTCTTTTCTCCTTAATATGGCGTATTGTATCAAATTAACAGCTTCAGGCATCTGTTTCATAGCTGTGACCAATTGCCTTCCCAAATATTTACACAGAGTTGGGAAAGCTAGTAATTGAATGCCTTTTGAATTGAATGCCTTGAGGCCCATGCCATATACAAAGGCCAAAAATCTGAAAAGCTTCCGTTAACTTGCATGCATTCTGAAAACCATTCATGCATACATGTACATATGATGCCATGCTAAAACAACACATGTCATGTTTAGACTCACTTAGGCTACGATTACACAGGCAGCCCAATTCTGAGCTTTGCCACTAATTGGTCTTTTCACCAATCAGATCAGACTTTTGCCAGTAATTGGGCAAAAGATCAGAATTGGGCTGGCTGTGTAATTGTAATTCTAAACATTTTCAACAGTTTATTGTCAAATTCATAATCTTTGAACTTATTATGTATTGTCTGTGACACGAATCAACACTTTACCATTTTTAAAATGTTTTGTGAAAGGTTTGCAACCTTATGTGCGCCATTACTGCCCCTGCAAAAAAGAAAACGCTAAATATACAGTCTATATGAATGGTGATGAAATATGCATTCCATATTCTGTAACCTGTAAGCTAAATGTCACATTTACCTCCGGTTGAGCCTTGGGTGAATCTGTTAAGATCATTTCCACCGTAGCTTGTATCACTTGAATACAGAAGAGACAAATGGACAAGCCTGCATTGTGTCAGCACTGCTGAAAGTATGGTAGCTAGCCTCATTACCATTCACCCCCCTTGGCACTCAGCCACTCCCGGGCCGGGGTCGCCTTTTCATTTATGTCATTGTGTGTCGGGGTCTTAACTCTGTTAATAGATGATTATCCACCCCTGTAAAGGTAATAACATATCACGGTATTACATTGAAAAAGGGGAAAAAGCAGAGGGCACACTACGGATTATTACTGTCTGATATAAATAATGATTTATTCAAATGTATTCAGATCTTACTGTGGCAAATATAACAACTTATAATACATTGAATTTTGCTATACATTTAGAAAAAAACAGCCCTGCTGAGGTTTGTCCCTCTGGGCCACCGTAGCACACTCGGAGGAAGCCCATACCAGAGACGGAAGAGAAATCAAGGTCTTTCACTCGGCCTCTTTTTCTATGATAAACAACCTGAGTAAGACACCTTTAATTGTCCACCATATTTGCCCATACATCTCGGCGAGAGATGTCCATCAGGGCGGGCCCACCACCACTACACTCAGGAAACATCCCTGATTTCAGAAGTTAAGGAAACATCTCAGAGCACCTCACCCAGTATGGGTCCTCCACCTCCCCACCCACAGGTTGTTTTTTTTCTTCAGGTTTTTTCATTTAAATGATGTAATGGAAAAAGTCAATTACTTTAGTAGATTGATGAGCTGAAGAGCTGCCTGCCTGCCTGCTGTAGTTGTAATGGTGGTCAGACGCCCATGGATGAGCTCAGGTTTAGTCACCCTGCCATAGGTAGAACATAGACAACACATACTGCAGTCTGGGTACAGCTGGCATGGGGCATATAGGCCAATAATGCAACTTCAATGGTGTACAGTTGTGGCCAAAAGTTTTGAGAATGACGCAAATATTAATTTCCACAAAGTTTTCTGCTTCACAGTGTCTTTAGATATTTTTGTCAGATGTGTGGAATACTATGGAATACTGAAGTATAATTACAACAGCATTTCATAAGTGTCAAAGGCTTTTATTGACAATTACATGAAGTTGATGCAAAGAGTCAATGTTGACCCTTCTTTTTTAAGACCTCTGCAATCCGCCCTGGCATGCTGTCAATTAACTTCTGGGCCACATCCTGACTGATGGCAGCCCATTCTTGCATAATCAATGCTTGGAGTTTGTCAGAATTTGTGGGTTTTTGTTTGTCCACCCGCCTCTTGAGGATTGACAACAAGTTCTCAATGGGATTAAGGTCTGGGGAGTTTCCTGGCCATGGACCCAAAATATCGATGTTTTGTTCCCCAAGCCACTTAGTTATCACTTTTTCCTTATGACAAGGTGCTCCATCATGCTGGAAAAGGCATTGTTCGTCACCAAACTGTTCCTGGATGGTTGGGAGAAGTTGCTCTCGGAGGATGTGTTGGTATCATTCTTTATTCATGGCTGTGTTCTTAGGCAAAAGTGTGAGTGAGCCCACTCCCTTGGCTGAGGAGCAACCCCACACATGAATGGACTCAGGATGCTTTACTGTTGGCATGACACAGGACTGATGGTAGCGCTCACATTGCCTTCTCCGGACAAGCTTTTTTCGGATGCCCTAAACAATCGGAAAGGGGATTCATCAGAGAAAATGACTTTACCCCAGTCCTCAGCAGTCCAATCCCTGTACCGTTTGCAGAATATCAGTCTGCCCCTGATGTTTTTCCTGGAGAGAAGTGGCTTCTTTGCTGCCCTTCTTGACACCAGGCCATCCTCCAAAAGTCTTCGCTTTCAGATGCACTCACACCTGCCTGCTGCCGTTCCTGAGCAATCTCTGTACTGGTGGTGCCCCGATCCCACAGCTGAATCAACTTTAGGAGACGGTCCTGGCGCTTTCTGGACTTTCTTGGGCGCCCTGAAACCTTCTTCACAACAATTGAACCGCTCTCCTTGAAGTTCTTGAATGGTTGATTTAGGTGCAATCTTACTGGCAGCAATATCCTTGCCTGTGAAGCCCTTTTTGTGCAAAGCAAAGATGACAACACGTGTTTCCTTGCAGGTAACCATGTTTGACAGAGGAAGAACGATGATTCCAAGCACCACCCTCCTTTTGAAGCTTCCAGTCTGTTATTCAAACTCAATCAGCATGACAGAGTGATCTCCAGCCTTGTCCTCGTCAACACTCACACCTGGGTTAACGAGAGAATCACTGACATGATGTCAGCTGGTCCTTTTGTGGCAGGGCTGAAATGCAGTGGAAATGTTTTTGGGATATTCAGTTCATTTGCGTGGCAAAGAGGGACTTTGCAATTAATTGCAATTCCTCTGATCGCTCTTCATGACATTCTGGAGTATATGCAAATTGCCATCATGCAAACTGAGGCAGCAGTTTGTGTCATTCTCTAAACTTTTGGCCACGACTGTAGTTAACCTCTGAACATAGCATCCTATAGACTGTCAACTCTCTTTTCAGGACATGTCGGGCCAATCAGGACCTGTCATGGGCAGGTTTCAAGTGATCCAGCTCAGCCATTGGCCCGAGGGCAAACCGCTCCCCTACTGAGGACGATGGTGGCCCCCTGGAGTTCAAGCCCATGTTTTAGAGCCTAGAACCCTCATCATCGTCTATGATGAGGAGTCTGTCTGCCTTTGTCCCCTCTGCTTTACTCCCAGGAGGGATCAAGACTCTTGCTCAAAGGGTTGGCACCCCTTACACACTGCAAAGCTATACATACATTCCCCATCTCTGTTTCATAGCTTTTGAATGGGCATTTGAATTGAATCAAACCACCATTTCACTAATCTGTATAATATACTATATATCAATTAATATAGCTACTGGGAATAATAAGACCAGTCAACGTGTTTTATCTAACCAAAGGCCTAGCTTGTATCTGTCAGATCCGATCAAAATCAGGCCGCTACCTGAATTCTACAGTAACCGCATTCCCTTTCCTTTCCATTCCAAGATACGTCTCAAACTTTTTTTCAGTAGAACCTTTCAAACAGATCCCTAAGCTGCACTGGGCTGCCTAATTGGCTTTGTTCCTAGTTACCTGCCCTGGCCATCAGAAGTGAAGCAGGGGGCAACCAGGGGCCAAAAGGACCATCTTTACTCCCATGCGCCCCTCTCGCCACAGCCTTTAAAGTCCTGCCCTGTGCTGTGCTGGCCTTGATGTTCTCCTTGTACCCACATGCAAAGCTATCATTATCCATGCCTCTTGACAATCCGCCCAGCCATCTTTGTTACGTATGCAGCTCTTTGCCCAGGGCTACGACACGACAGCATGGTTGATCTTGACTCTTTTACATATCGCACTGCTCTCTCTCTCTTTCATTTATTTTTATTTTTTATTTGCGAGAGCGTGTTATGTATGTTTGAAACTCAGATTCAAAAAACTCAAACTTGGAAAAGCTCTTACCTCTCTCTGCATGACACCTCTGCCTCCTTTATCTATTAATGAGGTATTCTGATAACAACTGTGGCTGTGCTCTACGTGAGCATGTAGACCGAGAACCTGAGATGATGATATGTAATGCGTCGCTATAGTACTTTACTCTAGCCTGTTACACAACTGTAGGTACAAGCAATGGCAGTCAAGCTTGTGATGAACTAACTGTTACCTCTTACCAGCCATCTACTGCAAAATATAGCCATATATCTGTAATATACATGTAAAAGTATTTCACAGTACAATAAAGTGCTAACATACTCAGTACAGGAAACATACAGTCTGAAACCATATGGGCCCTGGTCAAATAGGGATTACGGTGGCATTTGGGATGCAGACATATAGTGATTTCAGTTTACTACATGTGAAAGACTAAAACTACACTGTTTTCCTCTAGGCTATTAGCCATGTTGGGTCACTAACCCAAAGAGCACAGTGAAATATAAATGAGAAGGATTTCTTAGCAAAGCAGAGTAATGCCCCAGTCATTAACTGATGCTGGCTGCTCCTTATTCAAGCAACAAAAAGCTCTCATTGTAAATGAAGTAAAGAGAGTGGCTGTATTCCATTATCTTTATTAGTCGTTCTAATGGTCTTGTATTAGTGATGTTGTCCAATCTGTACTGGAGATAGAGACCACATCATTCTACTGGAAGTGTTACAAGTGCTGATCTAGGATCAGGTTCACCCTATCCATGTAATCGTGTTATGATCTAAAAGGTAAAACTGATCATCAATCAGCTCTCATGCTCAGAGATGCTTTACAAATACAGACCCAGATTCCTACATACAGTGGGGCAAAAAAGTATTTAGTCAGCCACCAATTGTGCAAGTTCTCTCACTTAAAAAGATGAGAGAGGCCTTCAACTATGACAGACAAAATGAGGAAAAAAAATCCAGAAAATCACATTGTAGGATTTTTAATGAATTTATTTGCAAATTATGGTGGAAAATAAGTATTTGGTCACATACAAACAAGCAAGATTTCTGGCTCTCACAGACCTGTAACTTCTTCTTTAAGAGGCTCCTCTGTCCTCCACTCGTTACCTGTATTAATGGCACCTGTTTGAACTTGTTATCAGTATAAAAGACACCTGTCCACAACCTCAAACAGTCACACTCCAAACTCCACTATGGCCAAGACCAAAGAGCTGTCAAAGGACACCAGAAACAAAATTGTAGACCTGCACCAGGTTGGGAAGACTGAATCTGCAATAGGTAAGCAGCTTGGTTTGAAGAAATCAACTGTGGGAGCAATTATTAGGAAATGGAAGACATACAAGACCACTGATAATCTTCCTCGATCTGGGGCTCCACGCAAAGATCTCACCCGTGGGGTCAAAATGATCACAAGAACGGTGAGCAAAAATCCCAGAACCACACGGGGACCTAGTGAATGACCTGCAGAGAGCTGGGACCAAAGTAACAAAGCCTACCATCAGTAACACACTACGCCGCCAGGGACTCAAATCCTGCAGTGCCAGACGTGTCCCCCTGCTTAAGCCAGTACATGTTCAGGCCCGTCTGAAGTTTGCTAGAGAGCATTTGGATGATCCAGATGAGGATTGGGAGAATGTCATATGGTCAGATGAAACCAAAATAAAACTTTTTGGAAAAAACTCAACTCGTCGTGTTTGGAGGACAAAGAATGCTGAGTTGCATCCAAAGAACATCATACCTATTGTGAAGCATGGGGGTGGAAACATCATGCTTTGGGGCTGTTTTTCTGCAAAGGGACCAGGACGACTGATCCGTGTAAAGGAAAGAATGAATGGGGCCATGTATCGTGAGATTTTGAGTGAAAACCTCCTTCCATCAGCAAGGGCATTGAAGATGAAACGTGGCTGGGTCTTTCAGCATGACAATGATCCCAAACACACCGCCGGGCAACGAAGGAGTGGCTTCGTAAGAAGCATTTCAAGGTCCTGGAGTGGCCTAGCCAGTCTCCAGATATCAACCCCATAGAAAATCTTTGGAGGAGTTGAAAGTCCGTGTTGCCCAGCGACAGCCCCAAAACATCACTGCTCTAGAGGAGATCTGCATGGAGGAATGGGCCAAAATACCAGCAACAGTGTGTGAAAACCTTGTGAAGACTTACAGAAAACGTTTGACCTCTGTCATTGCCAACAAAGGGTATATAACAAAGTATTGAGATAAACTTTTGTTATTGACCAAATACTTATTTTCCACCATAATTTGCAAATAAATTCATTAAAAATCCTACAATGTGATTTTCTGGATTTTTTTCCCTCATTTTGTCTGTCATAGTTGAAGTGTACCTATGATGAAAATTACAGGCCTCTCTCATCTTTTTAAGTGAGAGAACTTGCACAATTGGTGGCTGACTAAATACTTTTTTGCCCCACTGTATATCCCATATGCAGTGCTCTCCAAGTGTAGCCATAGTTATATCCATCCACCTTCGTCCAATATACAGTACTAATTAGAGACAACCATTCTACTGTCGGTGTTCAAATTCCTACATATATCCCATTAAATATGCAGTACTCTCCATGTGTAGCTAGCTAGATCTGACCACGTTGTAGAAAAGAAGCAATTCCCAGAGGAGATAGTTTTTACACTGACAGGACACTGCTTGGGAAGTCAACTGCTCTCTTCTTGTTTACCAGAGGAGGTAGCCTGCAGCTGTTACAGCCAGGCCACTGATCTACAACATGAAGGACAAGACAGGACCATGCAGGAGCTCGATGTAGCCTCACACAATACCCCGGCCTGAGTGACACTGTCAAAGAATCTCAGCATACTGTACATGTGAAACTAAAGTGTTGAAATATGGTTGAATATATGCTAAGTTAAGTCAACGTCCCCCCTCATACACAACTGTAGTATTGTATTACCAGTCATTCGCCAATTGTATATTTCTTGAAACGATTAATCAGACATTTTGTTTGTTTTTATACGTTGTGTCTGTGTTGATTTCTGTGCTACCTGGTTCTAATAATCCCCACACTGAGGGTGCATTCCAAATGGCGGCTTATTCCTATATAGTGGACTACTTTTGACCAGAGCACTATGGACCCTGGTAAAAAGTAATGCAGTATACAGGGAATCGGGTGCCATTTGAGCCAAAATCCTGAAACATGTGGCCCCTTAAATGGTCTTGGGACCCACTGGCTCACACATGAATATATACCGTAAAACAGTCAACGTAAATCTGAGGTCATTATCGGCAAGGTGTTTCACATTATTGAACCCACGGTGGGCTGACAAGTTGACTTTGTCCCAAATAGCACCCTATTACCTCTGTAGTGCCCTACAGAGGTAATAGCTACTATCTAGGGAATAGGCTGCTGCCATTTGGAATGCAGATGTTATGTTTATTTTATGATTTCAGGGGCAATCGGTCAAATTAACCATGAATAGAGTGGAATCACGAAACTACAGGGATGAAAAGAACGGGCACTTGTTGTTTTAACCCTGCAGTTCTCATTGTGATATACAAATGACAGAAACTGAGAAAAAACAACTCATCTTTGTGTCAATAAGAATTTAAACAGGAAATCTGGGATTGAAACATCCCTTTTTGGACATTTAAATAAAAAAAATATTGAGGTGACCACTAAATTGTTGTTTAAATCCCAGATTGCCCCTTTAAGTCATGAGGTAATGAAAATGAGAACTGAGCATATACACTACAATACCAAAAGTACAACTGCTCCTCAAACATCTCATTACCAAAACATGGACATCCATATGGATTTGGTCCCCCCTCTGCTGCTATAATAGCCTCCACTCTTCTGGGAAGGCTTTCTACTAGATGTTGCAACATTGCTGCGGGGACTTGCTTCCATTCAGCCACAAAAGTATTAATGAGGTCGGGCAATGATGTTGGGCAATTAGGCCTGGCTCGCAGTCAGCGTTCCAATTCATCTCATAGGTGTTTGAGCGGGTTGAGGTCAGGGCTCTGTGCAGGCCAGTCATGTTCTTCCACACCAATCTCGACAAACCATTTTTGTATGGACCTCACTTTGTGCATGGGGGCCTTGTCATGCTGAAACAGGAAAAAAATCACAGAATTGTCTAGAATGTCATTGTATGCTGTAACGTTAAGATTTCCCTTCACTGGAACTAAGAGGCCAAGCCTGAACCAAGAAAAACAGCCCCGGACCATTATTCCCCCTCCACCAAACTTTACAGTTGGCATTATGCATTTGGGCGGTAACGTTATCCTGGCATCAAGCCAGATTTGTCCGTCAGACTGCCAGATGGTGAAGCGTGATTCATCACTCCAGAGAACGCGTTTCCACTGCGGCTCCAGATTCCAATGGCGTCGAGCATTACACCACTCCACACTCCAGCCGACACTTGGCATTGCGCATGGTGTTCTTTGGCTTGTCTGTGGCTGCTCGGCTATGGAAACCCATTTCATGAAGCTCCCGATGAACAGTTCTTGTGCTGATGTTGCTTCCAGAGGCAGTTTGGAACTCGGTAGTGAGTTTTGCAATCGAGGACAGCACTCGGCGGTCGGGCCTACCACTTCATGGCTGAGTCGTTGTTTCTCCTAGACGTTTCCACTTCACAGCACTTGAGGTTGACCGGGGCAGCTCCAGCAGGGCAGAAGTCTGACGAACTGACTTGTTGGAAAGGGGGCATCCTATGACGGTGCCACGTTGAAAGTCACTGAGCTCTTCAGTAAGGCCATTCTACTGCCAATATTTGTCTATAGAGATTGCATGGCTGTGCACTCGATTTTATACACCTGTCAGCAACGGGTGTGGCTGAAATAGCCAAATCCACTCATTTAAAGGAGTGTCCTCATACTTTTGTATATTTAGTGTAACATCTCCACTTTCCTCACAACATTGAGACTCTATCTGTGCTGGCCTACTATTGAATACTAACCCTTCAAACCAAATGCAGTACAGTACACGTTTCATTCCTATTTCTAAATCTTAAATTCTTTCACCATAAAAATTGTATAATTAATAAAGAGTCTTCTCAGATTTAATTTGGAGCTAAGTTAGGTCAGGGGAAAGTTTGCTGAGTGAAAGGTAGAGAGTCACATCCACAGGCCACGTTATGGAATCTCTCTCAGTGGGGCATCCCTTCATGTGGTGAAAACTTGAGCGGAGAACAGAGGGATCCCGGGACCGGGGCGAGCCAGCAGGATCGACGCTGCAGCGAGGGGGGGACCAGCGCGGGGAGAGAGGGCCAGGGCTGTGGACAGAGATAATAAAGTAGAAGCTAGCGCTTCAGAAAGCCACTGAATAAAGTCTCTGGGAAGATACTATTAGGCCTACTGTAAGTATGGCCCCCAGCCCCTCCTCGTCCCTCACCAAAAAAATAAAAAAAATCTGTCTGTTTGTTTGTACTGTAACCTCAGAGAAATAATTATTCTGTTTAATTACCATTTGGAAAACCACTGTGTTTACGGCTTAGGATGCGGACTGGCCGTGGACTAACTGTGGTCTCTGGTTGGGGACGTTTTTTGACGGACAGTGGGAAGCTCTTCTGAACAGAGCTGTGAAAGGACACAGACAGAAAAGGACACAGAACTCACACAAGCAACGTCATAACCTTTAACCTACATCGCATTGGGATGAATGACTTTGATCAGTCTGGACATAACTTCTCTCACTTTGTGTGCTTCTCAACTGCACAGTATAAACAGTATTTCAAAGAGAAACATATTATTTGAAATAACCCTTGAACAATACAGTACAGAAATGTACTATATACTACCTTAAGTCTGATTTGTAGTTCTCTAGTAGGTTGCAGCTCCCAAGAGGCTCATTTCACTGACACAACTCTATAAGCTACAGTACTGTATACTGTATATCATCAAGTCTTTTTGTGATGTTTAATATTTACATTTTACTTAATGTAACGGAAAAGCCATTGTGTCAGTTTAAACTAAATCTAAATTTGCTGCGTTTACACAGGCAGCCCAATTCTAATATTTTTTTACTAATTGTTCTTTTGACCAATTAGATCCGCTCTGAAAAATATCTGTTTTGAAAAGATCTGATGAGATTGGTCAAAATAGCAATTAGTGGAAAAAATATCAGAATTGGGCTGCTGGTGTAAACATAGCCATTGTGGTTTTGTGCCAGCCGAGCTCCATACAGTCTGTTTACCCATTGTTCTAAAATAGACGGAAACTAGAAAGGTAAGCAACTCTGACATTCAAAGTACACAGATAGAGAGGAAATAATCACACAAGAAAATTCTCATTTGCACAACAAATTTCAACTCTCAAGTAAACTTTGGCCATGTACACTCAAATGTGAACCTTTCGCAAAAAAGAGAAGAAATGTTTTATGTATGAATGAATCAATTGAATCAACTTTCTTTAAAAAATAATGAAGTGTAAATGTTCTTATCAATAAATGTGAGAATTCATGAAGATAAGTTCTACAATAGGGTTTTCTGGAAGCACAGGGTCAGCCACAGGGTCAGCCAAAGGGTTACCCACAGGGTCAGCCACAGGGTTACCCACAGGGTCAGCCACAGGGTTACCCACAGGGTCAGCCACAGGGTTACCCACAGGGTCAGCCACAGGATCAGCTGCAGTGCAAGGCCCCTGGATGGAGAGCAGATAGTGGTTATTTTCCAATCATCTCTCCTGCCTCGCGAAGTATGCCCTTGTTAACTTCACATCACTGATTTGAAAGGAAATGACTGGTATAAGAAATATGGTGGAATATTCCACTAACCCATGCCTCCACTAATCCAATGCGTTTAGATTTGTGGGAAGTAGTGAACGGGTGCACACTTCAGGAGAAAGGAGATATTATTGGGACACACCGAGGGATTAAGTGCCTAACATGGACGCTGGTTCCCTGGTTCTTCTCCCCAACCTCCACCAGAACAAGATGGACCATAATCCTGATCCCTGTGGTAAAAGCCTGCAGGAGCCTAGTCTGCTCCCAAATAAAATAATTATGTTAAGATTATTATATGACCTTAGCTAGCTACTTTATTCAGGGATTTCCCTCCTTTCCGCCATTCAAAAAGGAGTATTCTCTTTTTTTTTCAGAACTCCTGAACTCGCTATGCTTGAGTCTCAGGTTGAATACACTCCTTTCAGTTGCTTTACACCCGGTAATAAAACATATAATTATGTTTTACAGGACTACTCTTATCTTAGCCCTCCTTCCATTTCCCCACTCTCTTGGTATTTCAATGGCTTTTCAAAAGCACTTTTAAGCTATATCAGGTCACCGCTGCTCCGTGTAATGTATCGTATACTGTACAGCTCCAGAATAATTCTAAACAATTTTAGGGCTTTTACTTTTCAAAGGAATGCAACAAAAGAGACCAATTTCTGAGCATTTTTCCCCCCCACAAAACATGGAATATGTTTGAACTTACAGAAAAATAGGCAGATGTGGATTTATTTACCTGCATATTACACTGTTTCATTCCACCACAGCTACAATATTACCCTTCTGTATGTCACAACAGTCATTTTGGTCAAAGCCTTGAAATCAGGCCATGCTGGGAAAAGTAGCCTAACACCCACAAAATCCTGCTTGATTTTCTCCTCTCCTCCTTGTTCTTCTTGCACCTTTATTTATCTTCATCAGCCTGTGTAGCGTCTTAGTTTAATCAGATCTCATTGTTTAGAAGTGTTGTATTCCTCATTAGGAGCTATTGTTTAACAACCGCATTTAATTACGACTCCTAACAGACTATCATCGGAGTGTTTTGCTAAGGGAAGAAAGTGCATCAGACAGTGGCTGGGTGTGTGTACGTGCGTGTGCGCGTGTGTGTGTGTGTGTGCGTACGTGGATCACAGAATACAAGCCCCCTGAAAGACATAAACCTGACACCTCATAAGATCTCATGAGACTCCCTCCCCCAGGTTTCCTGAATGTGACAAATACACACAGAATAGGAATCTATCTTAGTATTATATAATCCATTTTAAGTCAACACACAAAAGTGTGGATGCAAGGTATGAGAAGACAGAAAGTTTAGACTAAAAGGGGTGCAGGCAATGGCAAGGATGAGTGTTTCTCCTGTCAAACTTAAATCAACGCTGTTGTTGTGTTTGTTCCCTGTGCTGCGAAGGAGAAGAAGATATTGTTGAGGGGCTACGATGGGGGTGGGGGGTTACAATGCTGTCACCGTGTAGCGTGTGGAGTAGGTGTGAATTATGCAAATTCTCATGACACATACTTGGACAGGATTCACTGAAGGAGTCTTCACCCAATGGGTGAAGTGAACACAAAACGGAGGCCTCTACCTTGAGGCAGGAGCTTATCTTATTTGCTGCTCCTCTTTAAAGTGAGAGGATTAACATAAGCACCTCTGCCATTGTGCTCGCTCTCAAAATAATTTTATCTGCTAACGCTCTCAGCGACAATCTCCGTTTATCAGGTAACTGAATATCCTTCCTCTCTCTGCTCCGCCAGCCAGCAGATGAAATGTGCCTTGGCTTTGAGGTGGATCTCTCTCTCTCTCTCTCTCTCTCTCTCTCTCTCTCTCTCTCTCTCTCTCTCTCTCTCTCGTAACCTGGCTATATTTAGCAGTGAGACACTTCATTTTCAATATGGAGAGAGAGAAAAGAGAAGAGAGAAAAGGCGGATAGTGACAAAGAGTGGCCAGGGGGCTCTCCTAGAAACAACAACCCACACTTCTCTGGGTAGAGGTAAAGAGAAGAAGAAGGAGGAGGTGATGGTTTGCATGTTAGGAGGCTTCTACAATGAACTCACTGTACTGTACGTACAGTACTGTGTCTGCAAGACGGTACTGAAGTGTACCAGAGACAGTACAGTAACATGGTTTGTTTGATAACCATCCTGTGTCTTTCTCCCTTTCTCTCTCTCTTCATAACCAACCCATGACATGATCCCAACATGTAAATCTAAGTCCCATAACTGCATTTAGCTCTCCCTCTTGGTTTCCTCCCTATGCCCTGTGGAAATTGCCCATTAAAAGGCCTTTTTGGCAGCTCCGGCTGACAGGAAACAGAACAGGAAATGATATAATGGTTCTAGAATTGAGCGCTTCTCCCATGCCCAGCTGCTCTGACTGTGACCTCTGAGTTGACTGGGAGCTGTGAGGTGGCATGTTTGGCATCAGTGCTCTCTCCGAATATCTTCTATTTTTTTCTCTCTGTCCACGTCCAAAATGGAACCCTATTCCCTACATAGTGCACGTTGGGCCCTGGTCAAAAGAAGGGCTCTGGTCAAAAGAAGGGCACCAACATTTGCAGAATTTTTAACAGGGGGGAGCGAGAGTTCCTATGCCGTGCTACAATATGAGGTGAAAAATGAGGCTTTTTCTTTTTCAGTCAGGAGTAAAAATAGACCTCCAGGCTCCCACTTCAGTTTTTTCAATGACAGCGAAGAGGATGGAGAGAGATGGAGAGTGTGAGTTTCAGAGAGTGGGATTTTCAGAGAGTGATTCCAATCTACAGAACCCGATTGGTCCTCTATACTGTATCTCCTATTTCTTTAACAACCATATTGTATCTGCGGTTCTTATTTTCAAAGGGTTTTTTCAAAGGAAACTTCAAAGTAAAATAAAGGTTGAATAAATAAAATATGTTCATCTGCTTGGAATGTGAACAATACAAATGAATGTTAGACAAAAGACATCAAACAATATTGTCTTGCCTTGTGACCTACTCGCCTCATGGTTAATGCAAGCCACCCATGGCCCTTTCCATTCCTCTGTTGTGTTACATCTGAAGCATGTCGTCCTTCAGCCCATCTCTCTAAACCACGTACACCATCCCACTATGATAGCTGTGCATTAATGTCACTCACTTCCTGTCTGTGTCTCTCACACACACACACACGCAGACACACATACATGCA